>JAATLQ010036507.1:0-39294 GCA_013421005.1 Heliconius erato x Heliconius himera | reverse complement strand
TATAGAATGTATTTTTTTTTATGTAGGTATATCATATTAGAATAACATATTTTATCATTTGTACACCAGCCAATATCCACACATTCTCTTATCTTTTTAATGGTAAGGGTTGCCTGGAAGAGATCACCTGTGGTGATAAGGCCGCCTTTACACCATACTTTTCCATTGTTTTCTTTGTATATTTTTATTTTTAAGTTGGTGTAATAAAGTATTAAATAAATAAATAAATAAATAAATAAGTATAAAAAAAAAAAAAAAATCAGCTTCACGCTGTATCCCGCATACTGCAGGGTAGGCAGAGGGAACCCAGTGTTAAGACACTCCGTTCCCCACTTTCTGCCTAATTCTGGAGGCATTGCGTGTTGAGTGGCAGAACTCAACGCCGCGCTTAACCTCGACACCAGAGCGAAGAAATGGAAATATAAATTTAAGTAAATATTTCATCTCCTCGAGTGGGGATCGAACCCACAACCAGTCGGTTTACAGTCACACATCGTGCCGCTGCGCCACGACTGGCCTCTACTACTAAGTATAATTTTTTATTTATATATAATATGTATGGGCCGTTTGGATTGATGACTTGTTGTCATTTTAAGCTTAGTGCCATGATCCCATTCCTTTAGAAATTTCGACATTTTTGATTAAAAAAATCAGACAGGCAGTGTTCACAGTGTTCTTTTGAGGCTAGCTTTATGCTTCCTAAAGAGTTCCGCAATAACTGAAACAGGTGAAAATCTGATGGAGCAAGGTCAGGGCTATACAGAGGATGCATCAACACATCACAGCCAAGCTCTCTCAATTTTTGATGCGTGGCTATAGATGAGTGTGGTCTAGCGTTGTCATGGTTGTCATGTCATATCCCTTTCTATTCATCAGCTCGGGTCAATTTTTATCAGAAGATTTTCTTAATCTTATCAGTTGCTGACAGTAGATGTCAGAATAGATAGTTTTACCCGATGACAAAAGCTTATAGTGTACGATTCCTTTCCAATCCCACCATACACATAGCATCACTTTGTTCCGAGTCAGGCCGGGCTTTGCCACGGTTTGTTAGGCTTGCCCATGCTTCGACCATGATCTTTTTTACACATTATTATCGTAACTCACTAATTTTCATCACACGTAATCAACTGTTTAAGAAATGGTTCGGAATTGTTACATTTCAACAAAGAATCACAAATGGCAACACGTTGCAATAGGTTTTCTTTTTTTAGTGAGATCATGTGGTACCCAAATTTAAAGTTTTTCCTTGTACCCAGACATTTGTAAAGGATGTAAAACTATTTTATGATCAACATCCAGTTCTTCAGCTTTTGAAAAATGGCGGGAACTAGTTCTTTTTTATTTATTGCATCTTCAGAATGTCACATCTATATATATAAAAGGACTTGTGCTGACTGACTGAGGTAAGACGCACGCAGAGCCGTAATCGCTGATGGTAGAAACGTGAAATTGGGGCAGATGTTTATTTTCATATTTTGGACATCCACTAAGAAGGGAATTTGAAAAATTTTAACCCTAAAGGGATGAAATAGGGGTTGAAAGTTTGTATGGATTTTTTTTTAATCTGTACCGATTTTTATAAAATTTGAAATTCAGACTCTTAAAAATATTTCATTGAACACGTGTTTCATGGTTTTTAAGAATTCACCCTCTAAGAGTTCAAATAAGGGGTTGAAAGTTTATATGGAAAAATCTTTAAATTGCCACCGATTTTTATAAAAATTTAAATTCAGACTGTTAAAAATATTTTATTGAACATGTGTTTCGTGTTTTTTTTAGAATTCACTCCTAATAAGCGGGCGAAGCCGCACGCGCCCTCTAGTTTAATAATATTAAAACACGCCAGTTACATTCAGTATAGCCAAAAAGGTTTGATTACTAAAAATACATTCAAAATATGAAAATATTTTTGCCCCAACCCTTTATTATATTTGCATAAGCAAAACGAGGACCATAAGCCAGTAAAATTTATTTATATACTTAGTAATAGCAGTAGTTGTCTGAAAAGTCAAATCTATAAAACTTGCCTTATTATTTTAAAATTGCTTTAGTAAAGTTTTCATATATATCAAATATATTATAAACAAGCAAACTTGCTTAGTACTTCCTTCGTATAACATGGGAGTAATATAATTCTTATATTTATCTAAAAATAACTTAGCTTTACGCTGTTAGCGGAGTAGTCAAGGAGAACGGAGCGTCATACCTCTTTAGTCTCTTGCACTGTTATCAACCTCTTTATACATACCCCCCGTGGGATCATAATGCTTTTTACGCGATCTTCCTCCAGTATCTTTAATATTATGTATTCGAAGGTCAATCTAGGTCTCCTACTACTCTTACAGTTCACTTTTCCATCACAAATCTTTTTTGCCATTCTTTCATCACTCATTCTTTCGACGTACCCAAACCAGCTGAGAACGTTTACAAAAGCACAGAAAACTTCTTCGTTAACGACCAAGAATTTTTCCGTGATCATGCTGAGGGATAAGGTCTGATCCATACACCCTCTTTCAGAAGTAAAGCCTCCTTAGGCCTCCGACAACAGCCTATCGGATCTCTCTTGCAATGTATTTATGAAGATATGTCTTTAACAAAATTGTTTACAAATGAGTTACGTTAGCTACATACAAGAGGATGAAAAAATAAAGTATTTTTAAGCTACACGCTTTTTACCGGCGGGGTAGCCAGAAAGAATGGAGCGCCAATGTCTTTACATGCATCTTTCGCCTTGTCCTCCACTCCAGAATCATTGATCTCTCTCTGCATTGCTTATAATTCACTTTTGGTTCATATATTTACCAAAAGTGAATGGTATGGAAGTGGGTTCGATCCTCGCGATTACTGAGTGGTTCAGGGGAGGTAAATATTTACTTCAAATATCCGCTTTGGGAATAATATAAGATATAACGAGATAAAGCGCGGAATTTAGTGCCTTCACTTAATTCACTCAATGCCTCAAGAATTCAGCGAAAAATAGGAAACGGAAGTGTTTTAATGGGAACGGAATGTATTAACATTAGGTTTCCAGATTTCTTTGGCGGTAGGCAGAGAAATCTGGAAACCTAATGGAGCAAGGTATTGGAAACCTAATGGAGCAAGGTATTGGAGCAAGGTATTGCTTTATAAATAATTTAATCCCCCGACTTGAAATTGAATCCACAATCATCACATCATCGTCGATTTTCATCCTCAATGTGAAATGAACCCGCAAAGTTTTCCAAAAAAAAATTTTCGATTTATTTCTTTTAAATTTGCTTAGTAATTAATAAAATCTAAAGTATCAGCCCTTTTTCTAATTCATTAATCTACCTTAAAATTAGCTAATTAAAGATAATAAAATTCGGCTAAGCGAATATTCTAATCATATCGGAAAATTGTATGTAATTGGAGTCAATTCGTACAAGTTGTTAAAAGGAATTTATATTTGGGAAGACTTCCAAAGTAATGAGGAGGCTCAAAAATATACCTAATGATATAAAACTGGTTTTACCTGCGACTTCATTCCCGTGACCAAATGGATATGAAGAAAATATTATGAAATGTACCAGAAGTAACTCTAGCTGCCTATATATGGAAACCCCTCTTCAATAAATGTTTTATCCAAACCGCAATATTTTTTTTTTTATTTATTTATTTATCTATTTTTTACATTGTAAATACATGTATAATCTTGAACTTAAAGATTTTTAACCTAAACTAACATTCTAATACTAAACTACTATACCCACAATTATAATTTAAAATACCACAATTAAAAAAAAGAAGAAAAAAAACTAAAAAAAAGTAAACACTTAATTCTTCCATTTGTAATTATAGTTCCTGAGATAAGTGCATTCGACTAAACCAACTCTTCAAATATACATACATATAAATAATATAGGAGTAGTAAGTGAAATTATTAAATTAAAAAAAAAAATAACGACATAATAAAACTGAAAACGTTATAATGTATCAAACGACTTCACAAGCCATTATGCCAGTGCGATAATGCCACTGGTTGGAGCAATGTTGATGATAAATACAACGATCAATCAATGCCAGCAATAACGACATTTAGGCAGAAAAACTGCTTCGGGTCAACTCGGTATCAAATTGAACATCCCTTGTTAAGGGGTAGAAATGTGACTCCTGTAAAACCTTTTTATTGGGCTTTCTGGTGTAGCGGACTGACACGGTGCTCGTGGATACACGTCACTATTGGATAAAAGTTTACAAGGCTTACTTGGTATTTCCCCCTAATTCTGTACATAATATCATCTGTACAATCGTACATATAACAATTACTTACATAAAATAGGTATTTGCGGTATTTTTTTAGTATTTTTAAGTCCCATTATATTTTTTTATTCGCTTCACGATGTATCGCGCGAAAAGCAAAGTAGACAGAGAGAACCTGACATCAAGACATTTCACGTCTACATTCCGCACGATGTCACATTCAACCCCTAAGCCTTTCATATATTATTTACATATTTTTTTTATTATTATAATACTGTTTAACCCTTAAGCAAGCCGATCAATCAACATCCCAGTATAACACGTGGAATTATATTTGAGCAATATCTCGCAACGCTACGATAACGCTACGGCTGCTACGGTTGTTTAATGATCATAATTTCGACTTTTAATTGGTCAATTTGTGTATATAATTTAAATTGTATTGTGATTGACTTTACTTTACGTTCGTATGGAATATGAGTATGTTCATAAAATTTTACGTATATATGAGAAAACTCTTTTGTTACTGAAAGATAAAACTCAGCTGCCACTAGGTGGCGTAGAGCTCTGAAATTTGAGATTTAAATTTCTTGGTGAGTATAGAGAAGCTTTTAGAGAAGATTCATAATAATATTTCTACGTCTGTGGAGGCCAGTCGTGGCGCAGGGGCACTTCGACTGGTTGTGGGTTCGACCCCCACTCGAGAAAGTGAAATATTTATTTATATTTATATTTTAATTTCTTCGCGGCGTTGAGTTCCGCAATCAACACGCAATACCTCCAGAACCCGGCGGTAAGTGTGCAACGGAGTGTTTTAACATTAGGTTCCCTCTGCCTACCCTGCTATATGCACAGCGTGAAGCTGATTTGTTTTAATTTAATTTTAGACAATGGAATAAATTTTCTACGTTCAGTAGTCCAGATAAATGAAGTTGCAGGCTACGACTCGTTTATAATAATTAATAAACTTTGTAGTGAGTCATACTGACACAGGGGTACAAACGTGCGATTTCAAATACGATTGTTGTGGGTTCGCTTCTACTAAATTGGGTTGTTGGGTGTATTCGACTCGGGGATGTATAATTTCCTCGCTCTGGTAAGGAGACAAACGCTGCGTCGTATTCGGCCAGTCTATGCAATACCTCTTGCAAATGTTCCGTTTTTTTTTAGTAAAGATAGCGTTTTGGAGACTTGACTCTACATTATTTACGATACGCTTATTTTGGAAAATTTCCTCTAAATACACCGGGAAAATTACAAGAAATATTTTGTTTTATATTATATAAATATCTTTTAAGTGTTATTCATACGCTAAATAAAGAAATGTATATTAGAAACTATAAAAAAAACACCTGGATTAAGACATAATATAATTAAGTAGCTGGAAGCGCTCTTGGAAATCGTTAAAGAAGAGAATTATTAATAAGGATACTTACTAAATATATTTGTCTTTTCCATTTGTTTTAAAAGTTTCTTCATGGAGAAGTTTTAAAAAGAATGAATCAAGAAGAAGTAAAAGGTTAGTTTTGTAATGTAATAATTTTAAGAATTTCGTTACAGATCTGACCTTTTATATAGTATAAAATAACAATTTTATGCCAAAACTCGTTTCTGTGCCACTTTACACTCCTTAAAAGACAATCTTGTATTTTCCTTCGTAAAAATCGTAAATTAAGTGGCATTAGCTAAAAGCTGTTCTGTATTCTGAGGACGTACCAACCTTGTTAGTAAGCCTCTATCTAGATATCTATAGAGTTTTGTATAAAAATATTTATTGGCATATATTTTTGGGTAACAGTAAATAAAATTGTTGGTTGGTAGTGGAATTGAAGTAATTACAATAATTTTAACTAAACTTTCACATGTCTCTTGTATTATAGAAAGAAAATTGGCAAGTAACTTCTGTCTCTACTATTCCGCCGATAGATTATGAGATTAGAAACTAAAAACTAAACTAAACCACCTTCACGCAGGGTAGTCGGAGAGGACGGAGCGCCAAACGCTACGGTAAATTAGAGATTAGAGATATGTAAAATTAAACACTACACCATTCACGATCCAACTAAATAAAATATTTTTTTAGTGCGTTCAATTTGCACTCGAAAAAAAAAATCTAAGAAAATCATCATCAGTGTCAGCATCATCAGAGCAAGAAAATCAAAATATTAAAACACGCAATGTCTCCAGAATAAGACGGAAAGCTGGGAACCGAAATATCTTAATGGGGAAGCAGCGTTTTAACACTAGGTTTTTAGAATCCTTCTGCCTATCCAGTTACGTGCGTGAAGCTATAATAATAGTGTTTGTTAGTAGCAGTGTTTCCAGGTCGATATGACATGGGTACCTTTAAAAAGCGCGTCTATCTCTACCTTAAAGGCCGGCAACGCACCTGTAACTCCTCTGGTGTTGTAAGGGGTCGTGGACGGCGGTAGTCACTTACCATCAGGTGACCCGAACGTGAGTTTGCCTTGTCCTTTTCCATAAAAAATAATAATAATAAGGTTATCCCAAGTCGGAATGGAACGCAAGATCAGTGTAAATGGTAAGATATTAGAACAAGTGAATTGGTATTATTTTTTAGCTTCACGCTGTATCCTGCACACAGGAGGGTGGGCAGAGGGAATCTAGTGTTAAGACACTCCGTTCCCTCCGGCCTCATTGGTATATTTGGGAAGTATTAATGATAGTAACGTTAATAGTCTGCCTTAGCTACATTCATGAGTCAGTTCAACTGATCGTATCAGCTCGATCGTGCAGCAACAGCAACAGCAACGTGTATGAAGTGGTTGATGACAGTGACAAGGTGAAAGAGATACGCAGAGACCGCTAGAATACAGCGTGAAGCTAGTAATAGTAGTACTATTTACCCAAAATCAGGATTGAACCACGATGTGTGTGTCGCGTGAAAATTCATCATACTAAGCACGAAGGGTTCGGGGTTGTGATATTGGGACTCGGGGTTGTGATATTGTATTTAAAGTATATTAATTAAATTTCGCAATTCAACTCACAATGTCTCGATAATTGGACGGAAAGTGCGAAACAGAGTGTCTTAACACTATATAATACTTTCTCTGTCTACCTTGCTATGCAGTAAAAGCTTGAAGCGTTTTTAAATTAGAAATCATAAATTAAAAAAATATTTTAATAAATAGATTAGGCAACAGCTGTTTCTTAATCTATAAGTACAGTTTCACGCAGTATCCCGCATATAGCAGGGTAGCCAGAGAGAACCTAGTGATAAGTAACTGCGTTCCTCACTTTACACCGAACTTTTTAGGCATTGCGTGTTGAGTAGCGGAACTCAACACAGCGCCTTTGCTCGGTACCCGAAAAATAATTTTAAATAAATACCATTTAAATTTAACCTTAACGTCGTATAAAAGTATTAACTTTGGACATTTATGGAAAAGAATGCTTTTTAGTCGAGCCTAGCGTTTTACCCTAAGATTTAGATTTGAAAATTTGAAAGAAAAACAATAAAAAACCCAAAATTATGTTCTCTGTCTTTAATATAAAGTTTAATTTCATTTACAACGCCTTTTCAATGTAACACGTTTTTCTGCAATCTGAGATCAGGACGGGGCAAATCCAATGGTTGAAAGGAGAAAAATGCGGATTTTATAGTAAGGTTAAAAGCGGGGCCGTCGTAGGCTTTTTTTAAACTAGCGTTGAGTTAAGCGACACCGTTTACATTCTGTTTTACTAGTAACGGTGAATTTTTTAAAAAATACAGTTTTTATGAAGTATTTTTAGCTTTTACTGAATTAATAGAGGCTAGTGAATGTTTGTGATTTTGGTCTATTCTCGAGAGAATGGCTATATATGATTACAGTACATATTTTTAATTTTTCACTCAAGAGTAGACCGAGGGAACCTATTGTTACAACACTTCGTTTTCCACCGTCCACCCAATTTTTTTGGACATAACGTGTTAAGTGGCAGAATTTAACGCGGCGCTTTAACTACCAGATCGGTGAAATGAAAATAATTTAAATTCATCAGAATTAAAATCGAATTTACAACCGTTATGTTTACAGTGGCACTGCACCTTTCACGCTTTCTTTCAAATTTATTCCATATTATTACATGGTAAGCTAAGCGATACTTGATAAACATAAGGCCTTTCTCTATTTTGTATCTATTTAAAGACGTTGCTCTTTGGCAGAACCTAATGACGCGGTTTTGTAAACATATCGGAGTAGCGATAATATTTAAAACATTTGAATATGATCATTCTTAGTATAAGTCTATGTTTTCATACTTAGTATTATCTATATTTTTTTAACTTTCTGGGGACTTGGGAACCTCGTGTTAAGACACTATTCTCCAATAGGAAAATTTCGTTCCCCACTTTCCTTCTCTCCGCCTCACGTATAGATGTTTTGTAGCAATTTTGCAACAATAAGCAAGTTATAACATAACAGTTTTCGGGAAAATATAACTAAACTCAATATAAATATATTGCTAAATTAAATAATCAAATATTTGTTTTATTACAGTTACAGTTTTAGTATTAAGGCCAGTCGTGGCGCAGGGGCACAAAGTGTGACTGTAAAATCGACTGATTGTGAGTCCGATCCCCACTCGAGGAAAAAGAAATATTTATTTACATTTATATTTTCATTTCTTCGCTCTGGTGCCGAGGCAAAGCGCGGCATTGAGTTCCGCCATTCAACACGCAATGCCCCCAGAACTTGGCGGAAAGTGGGGAACGGAGTGTCTTAGCACTAGGTTCCCTCTGCCTACCCTGCTGTGTGCGGGATACAGCGTCAAGCTAATTTTATTTATTTAATTTTTAGTTTTAGTATTACCCATAGTTGTAACACTTTCCCGCAAATTTCAGCAGAACCTCGATTTCGTCAAACCAATTTTAAATTGTAAATTCATTTCGCTACTCTAAACCTATACATTTCATATATTCATTTCGTGTATACACATGATACGTTACGTTTCACGTTTTACCTCTACTCATGTAAGCTAGCACAAATTCATTAATATTCCGCTTGCGGCTCTCACATCTGTGTTTTAAGAGAAAAATCAAAATTCACTCTTTTTGCGTTATGTAGCTTTAATTTTTGGACGCCTTGTGTTGTGATATATTTGGAAAACACAACCAAAATTGGTAATCTTTGGTTTTAACATTAAGAGCTTAACTAAAAAAATAAAATAATTAAATAAATCAGCTTCACGCTGTATCCCGCACACAGCAGCGTAGGCAGAGGGAACCTAGTGTTAAGACACTCCGTTCCCCACTTTCTGCCAAATTCTGAAGGCATTGCGTGCTGAGTGGCAGAACTCAACGCCGCGCTTAACCAGAGCGAAGAAATGTAAATATAAATTTAAGTAAATATTTCATCTCCTCGAGTGGGAATCGAACCCACAACCAGTCGGATTTACAGTCACACTTCGTGTCGCTGCGCCACGACTGCAGAGCTTAACTTAATGTAATAAAACAATTTTTGTCAGTTTCAGACTGTATCCCACATACATAGCAGGGTAGGCAGAATTAACCTGGGAACGTAGTGTTAAGACACACCGTTCCCATTAAGAAATTTCCGTTTCCCAGTCTAGGAACCTAGTGTTAAGATACTCCGCTCATATTAAATAACGTTTATAATACGCAAAGGGTACTTAAGTTTGAGACACTAAGTTGTCAAATTATCGCCCTATTTTTAAAAGGCGGAACTGACGCAGTCCTACAAATGCTTTGTCTATCTGTACCTGATAGTTAGTCGTGGAAGCGGAAGCATCTAACCTACGCGCCTATGGCTTTCAGTTTTGCCTCCTCTCATTTTTTTTCAGTAATGTTTCCATCCTATTCCACTTTGGTTTTCAAATTTGGAAAATCACTTGTGTAAATTAATAAGAGGCCAGAGGCCAGTCGTGGCGCAGCGGCACGAGTTGTGACTGGCAAAACCGACTGGTTGTGGGTTCGATCCCCGATCGATTACTCGAGGAGATGAAATATTTACTTAAATTTATATTTCCATTTCTGCGCTCTGGTGTCGAGGCTAAGCGCGGCGTTGAGTTCTGCCACTCAACACGCAATGCCTCCAGAATTCGGCAGAAAGTGGGGAACGGAGTGTCTTAACACTAAGTTCCCTCTGCCTACCTTGCTGTGTGCGGGATACAGTGTGAAGCTGATTTTGATTATTAAATTAATAACCGTATCCGGCTATTTCTAGAAAGTTGTCGGAACATGGAAATATACTGCAAACTCCTCAAATATTGACCGAGTGATCAATATAATATTATATTCGAGCAATCCTTATTTTAATTAAGTGGAAATTTGTTTATAACGGATTTCAAATTTAAATTAGTATATTTAATAAACTAAAATAATTAAAATTATTTCTAAGGAATATAATGTCGTACCAGGACTTGCGTGTCTCAATTCCTGCACAGTGTTATGTAGCGTCGAGTGTGTCTCTCAAGCTTAGCTATTTCCTTTGTGTGTTCTAGGTTTACAACATTGAAGGTTTTGGGAATATATTTTATGTGTTCTTATAACGATATATAATTAGTAGAATATTTATATTTAATAAGATATTTAATTTTCACGATCATTATACATTTTAAGTGAAATTCTTTATCCGGATGAATAGCGTATAATTGGTGTAATACGTTTTTGAAAGCCCGACGTTTTGATCATTGTCCAGTAGTTCATGGTCACAAGTAGAATCGCTAAATATCAAATAATTTTTTTTTTGGTATGCTTGTTCGCCAGATCCCCTTTTGAGGGAACGAACTGTTATTGATATTTTCATTTCTTCGTTTTGTCACCAAAGCAAAAACATGGTGTTGAGTTCCGCCGCTCAACAGGCAATTTCTTAAAAAAATCGGCGGAAAGTAGGGAATAGAGTGTCTTAACACTAGGCTTTTTCTGCCTACCTTGCTGTGTGCGGGATACAGAGTCAAGCTATTTTTTTAATTTACATAAGTATATAGATACTGTACAAGAACCCTAGCCAATTAAGCTATACGTTGCCATCCCGCAGTAACTCTTTTTACATCCGTGCCGTGTAAAAAGAGCAAAAAAAGGGCATTCCACAACTCCATAAACATTAATTCTAAACGCAAACGAAAGTTTGTTTTAATTTCATCGCGGAAATTTGAGAGGTTCATTTTTTTTTTGGTTAATATATTTTGTGATATTTCGCGGTACGGAGAAATATATATGTATTACTGAAATATATAAATATTTTATATTACGGGCATGTTGATGCCCTTCTTACAAAATATGTGATTTTTGTGTGATTTATGTTCGGAGTTATTTATTTTCATTTTCTCGCTTTGATAACCAGACAAAAGTTGAAATGAGACCAAAGCACAAGCAAGCGGTAATAAATTGTGTACTAACCGTACTAAATTCCGTGTGAATATAACTGTGTTTCGTCAATGGAAATCGACCCTGTAACCACAAAAGGACACTTTTGACCTAAGTCTCTTTGGTCCTAATTCTTGTATCCTTGACTTTATGCGATATAAATAACTCAAGTTGTTGCGTGCGAGTGTACACGATAGATAATAATATTCACAGTAAGCTTTTTGAAATTAAAGCTCAGGAATGTTACGTATATACTTCTTTTATATCGCTCCACGTTATTATGAAAAGGTAGTTCACCTTTTTATTTTTCACATTACGACTATTTTATAGGTTACTTAATACTGTGGATAACGGAGTGTTTCAAGAAGAGTAAAATCTTTTACTCTTTTTTCTTCAAGCTGCATATAGGCATAACGAACCTGTGAACCTAGAGTTAAGACATTTCCATTCTACATTTTCCGCCGCATTCTGAGGCATTGTGTGTTGGTTTGACGGAAATCAACTCTGCGCTTTGATTGATTTGACCAGAGCAAGGAAATGAAAATATATTTCAATTATTCGCATGGGAATCGAACCCACCTGATTCCTTTCCTTCCATTCCCATTGTGCCACAACCTGATTCCTTCTCTTCCTCTGGCCTGATTTTTTCTACGAAAAATATATTAACTAAAAATATTTATACAACGGACCCAAAGTAGGATTCGACTTGTTTTTAATTAGATTCGTTTCGGGTTGTTTTATTTTTTCATTCGTTTCTCACCTTTCTTTAAAGGCCCTATAATGAGAAAAGTTTATATTCTTCGAAGCGTCGCGACAGAACTTTATGCTCTAGTTACTTGTAAGTGGCAATTTAAATTGCTAATAAGTACTTTTAATTCTTTTTATGTATTTTATTTTGTTAAATATATATAATATTATTGCGCATTTACTTATGAAGCCAGATTTAATGGTATTGGGTTCGATATAATGTCTATCTTTTAATATTTCAGTACAGAATGAGTGACTGACAAGGCACATTTGAAAATATTGGACGTAAAAAGATAGTTTTAGGATATAAAAATTCTAATTAGTATTGGGATAATTCCTTTGTAGCTAAGGGCTATTGTTTGTATTTAAAAATAGGAAAATTTCTATAAATTTTCCTGGTAATTTCTTTAATTTTCACAATTATTAGAAATTACTAAACAGTATCTAAAGTTAGGCCATGTAAAGTGATCCTTGCCCCTGTGAAGTGCCTAAATCCTAGATGGCTGTCACCCCTCGCGCCCCGGCCAGTAGTGATCGTGGAGGAGCATCGTGAGGTTTCAGTGGGTATTAAAGACGGTCTACATCTGCCATTCCAAGGGTCCCACATGACCTGTTCGAGTCCCCTCTATGGCTATCTAATGTATCCGTAAAAGTATACGTAATATAAGACATGATGATAATCTCTATATATATAGATCCATACAACAACATCCCTACAACAGTATTCTGTAATAAAAAAAAAAGCAAATTAGCTTCACGCTGCATCCCGCACACAGCAGGATAGGCAGAGGGAACCTCGTGTTAAGAGACTCCGTTCCCCAGTATTCTGTAATATATAAGTGAATATTATTAACTACGTATAGGCTTTATTATATCTGCAAGTGTTCTTCCAGCTTGTACTGGGCTAGTAGGTGGATATTTATTATTTATTTCTACCTTGACATCAAATATATAGTTTCTAGGTTACTTAGAAGTGACTGAGGTTTTTGATGATAAATGAGTCAATAAAAAAGGGGCGATTTTTAAACGTCAATATGTCGATAACCGAATTATATACATTAAAACTTAGAGATTTCAACAAATATACTAAAAAATAGGGAGAAATGGTTCATGTAAAATATACATTGCGCATTTCCAGATTCCTACTTGGCTCCGCACACTGGCGCGTGTCTTGATAAAATTGTTACCATTATATCGAAAAGAGCAACTGTTGCCGATTCTTCTCTGAGAATTGCCTTCCGAGCCGGTAGTACCTTTATATTCATTCAACAATCCAAAAGCGCTTACAAAACTCTATTTAAATAAATAATATTTTGATTTTGTATTTTGATTTGAATTGGATTTTGATCCAAGACTATATCATAAAATTTTTGCTTACATTTTTTTACTTCTAATAAAACTCATGAACAAAAATGCTTTTTTGCAAAACGTTAGGTTAAATAAACGTCATCGCGAAGTAAATACTTCGTAAGGAAAGCAAATAAGACTTTCTCCTAATAATTAATACTCGCACTAAACGAGCGGAATGATAATAATTACACAACGAAAACCTTTCAAAAGTTGATTCAACCTGACGTGTACGGTCTAATTTATAAGCGAAAGCAGAAACTAAAGAAACGGAAAAGAGTGTGAATAGAAATATTTGACAATAATATTTTTATTATAGAGTATATAGATAAGAATCTATTCTATATTTTTAATAAAAAATGCATCTGATAGTACTTGGAAGATTATATCCTCCACATTAAATATTATGTGGGAATAACTGTCTGTACATGTCATACACAGACATACTCGTACAATGCAAACAGCATGCATACATACAGGTAGCATGTCTTCCAGATATTTGAGAAAAAAAAATATTGGGGGTATTTATCAATGTAAAACAATTGATTTTGTCTGTGTGTTTGTGTACGCTTATCTCAAAAACGGTTTAACAGATTTAAATGCAGGTTTTACTTTTATTTCAAATATTGCACAAATTGTTGTTGGCTTTAGAAATAGATTATCTCGGTTATATGTATTTAGTAATGACCCGAATCTGGTACAAGTGGTGGTATTATTTAGTAAATTAATATTAGAATTACCACGCACAACTGTTAATATCTTAGATCCAGATAATTTTACAAGTACTTGTTCTAAAATTATTGCAGAGTTAAATGCATGTATGTATGTATGTATGTATGTATGTATACACATGTATGTTTGTGTGTATCTTATAATAATAACTATAAAAGTTTCTTTAGTCCCCTTAGAAAAACTACAAGTATTTCTATGTCATATAATTATAAATGTTGTCATATAATTCGACAAAACTTTATAATCAATACAGCGGAGTGGTTGTGGGTTCCATTTTTACAGAGTGTAAATTTCATGAGACCGTCGTGTAAAAGTGAGATATTGCTTGACTACAGTAAGAACCTTCACACCCAAGAATGATTCATTTTATGTAAGTTTCATATTATGCCGTAAAAAGCATAATACTTTTGTTAATTAGGTAATTGCGATTGCCAAGATAGGTCTATTTTAAAGCATTTTAAGGCCACTCGTACGTAGCGTATTGATACAAACATACAACTGCGAAGCGTGCGTGGGTTCGAATCCCACTCAACGATATATTTAGCTTTTTAATTTCCCCGCTCTGGTAACGAGGCAAAGCGCGCTATTGAGTTCCGCCACTCAAGACGTAAATCACATTTTAAAAAGAATCATATTTTAAACATGACCGTTGGAGTAAACGTGTTTTAGAGTGGAGACCACGCCTCGGCAAGCGTAGTGTGGGACGTCCTCCAGCTAGATGGAGTGACGATATTCGCAAAGTGGCTGACATCGGCTGGATGCGAAGAGCTCAAGATAGAGCTCAGTGGCGTGCCATTGGAGAGGCCTATGTCCAGCAGTGGACTAGGACAGGCTGATGATGATGATGATGATGATGATGATATTTTAAAAATTTTGTAAAGAATATATATTCTACATTCCATTATAAGAAACAAAAGCGCGTTCAACTACCCTCTTAAATTAGAAACTTGAAAATTTTGCATCGTATAAACTTTATAAAGAAAACATAAGCCAAGTTGTTTCCTCGTGAATTATAGCTAATTTATACAAAACGAATGATGACTGCGTATTTAGTAATTATACGGTGAATTAATGTCTCTAACGTGTATTAGTTATGGCAGGCTTAGTCATGTGGAATGTTTCTAGAGATATAGAATAAATTAAAATGAGCTTCACGTTGTATTTCGCACTGCCTGAATCCCGCGCGGTAGACAGACGGAAGTTAGTGTTAACACACTCTGTTTACCTTTTCCCGCTGAATTCTGGTGGCATTGCGTGTTGAGTGGCGGAGTTTAACGCCGCTCTTTGCTTCGACACTATAGCAAAGAAATGAAAAATTAAATAAATATTATATTTCTACAACATATAATGAAAAGAAAAGAGACCAGTCGTGGCGCAGCGGCACGAAGTGTGATTGTAAAACCGACTGTTTGTGGGTTCGATCCACTTACTTAAATTTATATTTCCATTTCTTCGCTCTGGTGTCGAGGCTTATCGCGGCGTTGAGTTCTGCCACTCAACACGCAATGCTTCCAGAATTTGGCAGAATGTGGGGAACGGAGTGTCTTAACACTAGGTTCCCTCTGCCTAGCCTGCTGTGTGCGGGATACAGCGTGAAGCTGATTTAATTTGATTTAATTTTCACAACATATAATTATTTTCATTTCACTACGAAGTAGAAGAGGCTGTATTAGAATAGACGTATCCTACTGCTCTATTGTTTTAATTGTAGTTAAAGCAAATCAATTAAATCACAATACAATTACTAACCGACCCGTGCAATTGATTCGCATATAATTACGATCAAACAATGATTTATATACTCATCTTATATAAGAGAGCTTTATATTAATCTTTGCTCGATGTATGTATTTACAATATAACGATTTAATGTTCAGGTTTTTATATTATGAGTTTAAAGTCGATGATAGTTTTATGAAATATATTCTGTATCAGAAATATCTTTAATACACATAAAATTGTAAGGTATCTTGCCCAGTCATACACATCATACACAGAGACAAGTCCAGTCTAAACTGCTGAAACTAAAATAATGGTTTTTTTCTAAATATATTCTCTAAAGCATCAGTGATTATTAAGTAAGGAATTTTAAAAAATCCACGGACCCTAGTCGAAAGTTCAAGAAAATATCTCTTAGGAAAATCGAAATCCACGTGGGCAAAGCTGTGTATAAAAATGTATTTGTTTTTGCTTTACGTTGTATACTGCACATGGTAGGATAGGGAGAGGGAACCTAATTTAAAAGGATTTAAATTTTAGGGTTGATCAAACAAAGCAATAAAATAATTTTGCCTGTATGCAATGATTTTGCTTCATATTAGAAGATTTTTGTAAAATACCTTATATTCACAAACATGTAAACAGAAAAAAAGATACTGGATTTACAATGTTGGCATGGAGGTATAGGTTGCAAAGTGTATGCTTTCAACATTAAGAGAGTATTTTTCATAACACTTACGGAAACGGGAAATAAATGAGATGTCATAATTTTTTTGTCATAACAAACAAGGAAGTCACGAGCGAATCCTAGTATATTAAATACTTACTTAATACAATCCATAATCTATAATATAATATTTTAATTATGCTCAGTACTCAGTATCAAAGATAATGCAGGAAGATCACGTAAAACGCATGAGGACCCATCGAAGAACATGTATGAAGAGGTTGATGACAGTGGACGAGGCGAAAGAGGTATGTAGAGACCGTAGCGTTTGGCGCTCCTTTCTCTCTGACTACCCCGCTAGGGATAAAGCGTGAAGCTAGTTTAGTTTAATTATAATAGGTTCACTGCAATATTTCATACACAATTCATCAAATTATAGCAACACCAACACAGAATTTATAAAAACTGAAGTCGAACTTTACTGAAAAACAAGTGAAATAAATTCAACGGGAGTGTCACTTGTTACAAAAAGGTACATGTTTATATAAAATGTGGTAAAAATGGACAGAAAAATGCGAAGCACTCAAATAATTTCGTCGATGCTCGCAGCAACATTAAGTAAAGTTTTGTTTTTTGGCGCAGATTTTTTTAACTGTAAACTTTTGTGGTAATGTATATTTTGAAACATAGTATTTTTTTTGTAATTAAGTGCTTTTTAACGTAACTTTTACTTAAATGTTTTTAATGTCATTCCAGTTGTGGCGCAGGGGCAAATTTGCGACTGTAATCGCGATAGGTTGGAGGTCGACTTCCACTCGAGGAAATTAAATATTTAAAATTATCATTTTTCTCGCTGTCGTAACGAGACAAAACACAGTGTTGAGTTCCGCCACTCCACACATTGCTTCCAGACATCGGTGGAAAGTATTGATCGAAAATGTCTTAATGGGAACGGAGTATCTTTATCTCTCTTACTAAGTTCTCAAGTTCTCTCTACCTACTCCGTTATGTGCAGGGTACAGTGTGAAGGTAAAAAGTAAATTAACCTGATATAATATAGCCCATAGCCTTCTTCGATGGCTATATTATTGATACAAAAATAATATATCAATTTGAACCAGTAGTTCCTGAGATTAGCGCGTTCGACCAAACAAACTCTATATATGTAAATTTGTATTACTATATTTGTACCTACTATGTAATTAAACGCACCTCTTTCATCAAAGTTGATAATAATTACCACTAAGCCCAATATCTTTACAAATACGCCCCAAGCTACCTTTTTTCACGAACAATTTCAAAATTCATTTGAGATCAATTACGAGAAGCTTACCCGGGTTCCATTATATAGGATTACCGGTTATTGTGTGGATTAACGTTATTATCACAAGATGGTGTATTCGCATAATTAGATACTATTTAGCAAACAAAAGGTTTTGTCGATAAATAAATGTGATCGTTGTGAAGCTTGTGGTTTCGTACGTAAGGTTTTTAGGTTATTTCGATGTGGTGAAAGGTTCTTACATCATTTGAGGTATGAGAGGTTATTAGTAGATATGGAGAAATGCTGCTTAACAGGCGTACGCCGAGTTCTGGAAGTATTGCTCGTTGAGTGGAGGAACACAACGCGTTACCAGAACGAGGAAATAAAAATATTAAAATTACCATTTTCTGGAGTGTACATTCCCACGTTTGTGTCCTAGAGCCATAACTGACCTCACAGCTATACGAGTGTGTATTCTGCATAAACTTTAATTTTATTATTATACCAATACATTTTTGTAGGTAACTGTATGATATAATATAGCTGGCAGCATGCCTTATAAAGTGCCTGTTTACTTTTTTAGGGTTCCGTACTTTTTAGAGAAAAAAGGAACCCTTATAAGATTACTCTGTAGGTCGTCTGTCTGTCAAGACTTTTTATGCCAGGAATGCTTGGAGATATCGAGTTGCAACTCAAACCATATACAAAGGTCTACGGCCCCATGATTGCCTGATAAAAAATATGTTTCTATATTTATTTAGAAAAAAGATATGGCCATGTATCGACACTATAAAGATTCTGATTGACCTAGAATTATGAAATTTAGCAACTAGCAACTACTAGTATTATTAGTACAGGAACAAATTAGAAAACTATATATTTGTGGTTAAGTCCTAAACAAATGTGTATTTCGAAGTATTTTGAAGGGAATCAAAATTATTATGGTTTTTCCAGTTAACCTAGAATAATTAATTTTAGCACCTAGTATCTACAGGACTACTTGTTAAATAAAAAATAAAACACCATATATTTGTGGTTAAATACTAAAAAATAATAAATAGCCTTTAAGGCTAAGAGAGCAAAATTAGGTATTAAGGCCGCTAGTTCTAGTGAGGTATCATATGAAAAGACTCTGGCTAAGCTAAGCCTGAATGTCACAAAAAAACTGAAGATCTATAATTTTTGTACGGAACTCTCGGTGGGCGAGCCAGACTCGTGCTTGTCCGGTTTTTTATGATATATTATGTTTGTTATAATAAATAATACTTTCTTTTTAGGGCGAACGAATTAATTATTTCCTTTGTGTTCGGAAACAATGAGAATGGTTAATGAATAGCGCTTTTTATCATTCCTCGTCTATTGCAAATTCATTCTGCAGTAGTGTTTCTTGAAGAAGCTTGATGATTTGCTAATTACAAGAAAATATTTTTTATCCCCTATTATTTATTCTTGAGATGACTGGGGCAGTGCCAATTTTTTTTTGTTTTTGAGACAGATATAGATGATTCGATCACTGATTGTGGTAATATTTTAAATAGAATAACGTGTGAATTATTGGTAACTTTTTTACATACTGCACTAAAATGTGGATACTAAAAAAAGATATTTTGATATAAGCACAAAAAGTGTAAATACCTATGTACATAATGTCCTTACCTGCTGTCGTTATTTAACTTTAAAGTTCCCTATAAATGCCCTAGAAATCGTGTAAAACTTTTTCAACCCCGAATTTGCAGAACCATATTAGGCTCTAATTTGCCGGTCTCTCGTTTATGTCGCCTAGAAAATGAATATTCAGCAAAAATTGATATCTTTTGGGATTCACTTCGTAAAATTAAGAGTAAACTCGCTTAAAGAATAAAAAAAAAATATTTTGATTTTTTAGATTTGTTCTCTCATTGTTCACAATTTTGAATTTACTTTTATGCACTATTAGTTGTAAGGACAAATTTTACTGTGATTATTGTTAATCTTATTCTCACACAAAAATATTTGCATGCGGTGTTTATCGTAACAAACATATGTATAGTTCTGATTTTCTTTTTTATTATTATGAATGTGCCAATGTTACAAAGCTGTACTGTACTTATGTGATAAACCAATAAATAAATAAATAAGTAAATAAATAAATCACGACATATGTATAAGTATCTAATTAAAACTGTAATAACGATACTTGAAGCTACTATAGCACCACATGTCGTTTATACATTGATAAATTCTAAAATCTTTATAGATTATTAAAATTTAGACTATCGAAAATTAAAAAAATATTAAAATCCAAAGGAGTACGGAATTTTGATATAGTAATTGTGTCAAATGACAGACGGACTACTACAGTGTTCGAAAATGTTGGGTATTTAAAAAATAATATAACTAAATATACGTTACTAATGATTATTATTATTTAAATCAGCTTCACGCTGTATCCCGCACACAGCAGGGTAGGCAGAGGGAACTTAGTGTTAAGACACTCCGTTCCCCACTTTCTGCCGAATTTTGGAGGCATTGCGTATTGAGGGGCAGAACTCAACGCCGCGCTTAACCTCGACACCAGAGCGAAGAAATGGAAATATAAATTTAAGTAAATATTTAATCTCGAGTGGAGATCGAATCCACAACCAGTCGATTTTGCAGTCACACCTCGTGCCGCTGCGCCACGACTGGCCTCACGGATTACCGATTTAAGTTTCAATTAACCACATTAGAAAGGATGAACCGTTGAAAACTTACTGAATCATTTAAAAACTGGCAGCAAAAGCTCTCGTATAAAAACCGGATACCTATTTCATTCCAATTTCTCTGTCATTGTAAAAATTCACGTCAAAAATGGATTTCCAGATATAAAGTTTCGCGGGGAACTCCCGACCATTTCGTTTGAGTTGACTAAAGTTTTTTTTTTCTCAATAAGACTTTTAAATGTAAAATTATGCCTCAGTTAAACATTAAAATTGGAGTTCGTTAACTATTTTATTGTTTTCACTTTTTTTAAATGACCTTACACTACAAGTAATAATTTTTTTTTTTCAGCTTCACGCTGTATCCTGCATGAAGCAGGGTAGGCAGACTGAACCTAATTTTAAGACACTCCGCAATTCTGGAGTCTCGCCGAATTCTGAGTGGCGGAACTCAAGCCCCGGTTTTACCTCGATACCAGAGCGAAGAAATAAAAATAATAAATATTTCATTTCCTCGGGTGGTCCTTAAACCTACAACCTTTCACGTTCATAGTCACGCTATACGCTTTTGCTCGTGTGCCACGACTGGCCTATTCAAGTGTTACATCATATTTCATATTTGAAAACTGTGTAAAATATGTAAGCTAACATTTCTATCAATTCTTTTGTATCAAAAAAAAAAGATGAAATGAAAAAATAATAATAAGTGATATGTAATGATTAAAAAAACATAACGCACGAGGAGTGGCAAAATAAAAAGGATTATAGGGACTTCTCCTGACATATTTACATATTATTATAAGAATAATGTCATTGATATTGCAGAAAGACCACGGATTTATCGAAAAGACCCCATTAAGAGAGCCTTTGGCGATTCAACACCATTCTTTGTTTTCAACTGCTTCCCAAAAAGACTTAGAATAAACATGGAAACCACAAACATCACAGACACAATCCACCCATATTTTATAACTTTAATTACAATAGAAGTTTGTAACTACAGGAAATGCCTACACAGCTCTCAACGCTTGAACAAGACAAGTTATTCTAGTTCCGTTTATCTTTGCCCATGATAATAGTCTACAGTTTGACAGTGATGTTGAAACTGTGTTATCAACAGTGCTATTTGAGAACTGATTATTTCGGTAATTATTTTTCTTATTTAAATATTCTACTACTATAATATTTAAAGAGAACCAAAACAGAGTAAGACCAGTGAGTTCCGCCACGCAAACTCAACACGCATTACCCCCAAATTCGATGAAAAAAGTGGGGAACGGAAGTCACACGTCTTAATGAGAACGGGGTATTAACATTAGGTTTCCAGGTTTGGTGTGAAGCTACAAAAATGTAGACCTTATTATTATTATACACACATGTTTCTCTAATCTACCAAGTGTAGGTTGAACCCCTATATCTACCGTTTATTTTTATATTTGCCTACCAGTGATAGAGATATATCACTGGTAGGCAAAGCGCAGCGTTGAGTTTCGCCACTCATCACGCAATGTCTTGAAATATTTTTTTAGTTATTACTATAATATAGTACTTACATAATCATTTAGTGTAATAAAAATATACTTAATTATATTGTCTGATAGAAACCTATATTGTCAAGTATTCTACTGAAAATAGTTGTATGTAAACCGATCTAGTTTATAGCTAGTGAAATTAATGGACGTACGAGGCTTCCGTTTTAGAAATAAATCGCTTCTATTTTTCTCTATAGCAGAGTGAGATTTTACAAGTAAATAAGAAACATTCATATTAAGTAAAGTTCTTTTTTTAATTTGCGAAGACTTTTACCTGTACATATAGTTGCGGAACCCAACGTCGTGCTTCATTTTGTCAGTTTCCATCCAATTTTTGAGATATTGTATGATGACTGGAACTTAACGCTGCACTCTGTCTATACAAGTTACACAAAAAGTAATACAAAGTGTAAGACAAGTAAAACACCTTTAAGATACAAGAGAAATATAAACTTAAATGTAAGACAAGTATTTGCAATGCAGATTTGAATTCTAGTTGGACTTACTTACCTATTATATCTCAGCTTTTATTTATATAAGAAAAAATTAAGTTATAATACATTTTCTTTAATAGTTAGTGAATTTTAAATAAATATTTCACGTTGTATCCCACGTATAGCAGTTGTAATCACTATTTGTACCTATGATTATTTTTTATGTGAAAATTTTGTTTGTTGTTGTGTTTTAATATTTAAAATTTTGTAAATTTTCGACATATTGCGTGTTGTATCGAAAGTCGGAACTCAGAATTGCAGCCTTGCAAGGAAATAAAAATTACACACTTCCTGTGATGAGAATCTAACGAAAAATCGAACCAAAGCTTCGTTTATTTGTGTACAATGTACATACATATAATTTTTTTTTTATCCCGTACACAGCAGAGGCAGGCAAGGCACTAGGCAAAGGAAACCTAGTGTTAAGACACTCCATTCCCCACTTTCTGCCGAATTCTGGAGGCATTGCGTGTTGAGTGGCAGAACTCAACGCCGCGCTTTGCCTCGACCCCAGAGCTAAATTAAAATTTAAGTAAATATTTCATTTCCTCGAGTGGGGATTGAACCCACAACCAGTCAGTTTTACAGTCACACTTTGTGCCGCTGCACCACGACTGGCATGAATAACATAAAAACTTTAATAATATAATTTCTATATCTAACCTCCTAAGAGCGGGATACAGCGTGAAATCAAAACAATAAAAAACAACATTATTATTACGTATTTTCAGTCACATAAAATCACTCAACATTCTGTCTAGTATTAAATCCAGTAGTTTCTATATTACACGAGTGTTTGCGCTATTTTGATAAGATAAGCTCGTCGGATGTTGACTGAAATTCCACTTTCCGTATGTATTAATTTCGACAGCTTTAGTCGAAGTGAGATAGCTTATGCTACTTCAATTGAGCGTAAATTTGAAATATACTTGTTTATTTGAGTGCTTTAATTGTTTTTTTATACCTTTTAGTTTTATTCCGGTAGGCAACGGGAACCTGAGGCACTTTAAGTCAAATACTGGAGGAACTGTGTTGAGTGACGGAACTCAACACCGGGTTTGTTTTGTTATGAGAATATTCAATATTAAATTGTAATCGAAGTCTCATACTATAACGTTGTACGCGTGTAGTCACAGATTTGTGCCTCTGCGTATAGACTGGTCTCAACAGCTTAAATTTTATTGCCATGATAGACATGATATTGTTGTTCGTATTTTTAATTTATTTATTATTATCTATCTACCTACATCTGGCAGCTTAATTTCAAACTAGAGTCAGTACAGAATTTTTTTTTCGCTCAACTGTAAACTTGATTTTAATTTCAAAATGTAAAGCTAGGAATTCGGTATAATCATGGGCGTAAAAAACATAGAGTTAACGTTTATCCGTACTTACATATTTTTTCTTATATATCGCCATATGTGTACATATAAAAAGTTAATACTTTATATTCTTCTTAAATAACCAAAACAACATAATGAACACTTCACTGCTACATTATTAACACGATTTCTCGCAAAACAATAATAAATACAACTCCATATTAATTCACCAACGGAACAGTAAACATAAGCAATCATTCTGTTTATCTTGCTCATCTTGACAGCTTTATTTTCCCGCCAAAACATCTCTTAACATGTTACACAGATTATAAATGACAACAGATAAAGTAAACGCCTGTAAATCACGACTCTGCTTTTATTTGTCAACGCTTATCCCGGCGCGGTGAATGATGGGAGCTCATTAGTGGGACTCCGGAGGGCCATTGAGGGCAGGCCTCCTTGAGAGGCATTTGTACTAGTTGTGATAAATGGTCGGTCAGTTAGCCCGGGTGAGTTAAGACAGTGGATGTTAATAGTTTTTTTTTTTAAGTTGATGTTTTAAATTAAGTGGAAAAATGGGGGAAAAGATCTTTGTAAGTATCAGTAGAATATAAGTTAACATCTGTATAACTCAAACGAAATACATATTTAATAAATATTTATTTTGTTTGAGTACTTAGGTACTCATATTTTATTTGACTACAAGATAATTACATTTTATTCTAATTTGTTACTTTATTTTAGAGGTAAATTAATTTATTTTATTTACTTCCTTAAAAAATATATTGCGTACCAGTTGAAATGCAGAGTTTACGTAATGAATCTAGATTATGTAGTATGGGATAATTGTTTTCATTTTTAAGGCTTTTTTTTAAATTCAGGAATTATTTTTTATCCTACCCACGATGATAACGTGAACTGTACAATATTAAATAAAACAGACTCAAACTTTTTCCCGCCAAGCAAATTAGGCAGGGAGAATCAGGTTTTATGATACTGTGATTTTTCGTACTTTTCGCCAAATTTTCAAAACATTGCGCACTTAATGGCAAAACTCAACAATGAATAAAATATGTAATCATTCCCCCAAGTGGGAGTTGAACCTACAAATCACCGCGCTTACAGTCAGGCGATGTCCCACTGCACCACGATGACTTCAATGGTATTGATTACATCTATTATAAAAACTATTGCAACTATAATATCACATTTCAGACACAAATAACAAAATAATGTATACAATACAATATTTAAATTCAAAATGGCTTTCGGTTAGCAAATGAAACTAATTTATATTAATTACCATATTTATTTATGAACATAATATTATTGGTCCTATTTTAATTAACTCTTAAAATTTCACAGATAAAAAATATAACAACGAGAGCACAAGACAAACAAAACTAAACAATTAGTGATACAATACAACACAGATTTATGGTTTCTTTTAAAAATATTTTTTACAAATTATGTATCTACTATTAGCAGCCCAACGTGGCTTTGACTGCATAAACTTGTTGTTATATGATAACTAAATTATAGAAAATCTTCACATAAATGTACCCTTTGTGATTCTGATGTATAAACTATATTCCTTCAGTTTTATCTAAATAAGTTCAGTAGATATTATTGGACAAACATTCATCCATTCATGGATTTATAATATTTAGAAACGTGTAAAATTTTTAGTATATGAAAATTTTTAGTATTTCTTAGTATATGAATACCATTTAAAAAATGTACTGTGACCCACATATAGCAATGCAGGAAGTGGGAACCTGATGTTTTGGACAACACTTTCGACCACTGACCAAATCTATTTTTTTTTAATATATTACGTGTTGGTTGGTGGAGTTCAAAGCGCGTTGTCTCGTTGCGAACAAGACGTGCAGGACCAAGAAAAGAATTCATTCTTTCATCGAGAGATAATTTAACCCGCGCGCGTTTACATTACGACGCTGCGTCAAAATGGCCCTTAGGTACTCATAAATTATAAAAATAACGTTTTTACGTTTTTTTTTGCTGTTTTTTTAGCTACGCTTATTATTATGATACTTGTTGCAACATATTTTTATCTTAAAACGATATTCTATGAAAAATGATAAACTACGAGTATATCCTTGATAACACTGGTACGAGAAAAATATTTAAAAGGGGCCATAGACAAATATCAATGAAAAATGTAATGTTTTTGTGTAATGTTATAATAGCCGAATTCTGGGGCCATTCTGGCGTGTTGAGAGGCGGTATACAGTCGCGTTTGTGCCCCTGCACCACGACTAACCTCAATGTAATATGTTCTATATTGAAGCCAGTTGTGGTACCTATATATTTTTTTTATTTATTGCTTATTAAAACTAGATATAAATATTTTCACATATAAAGGCTATAGATATTTGTGTGAGGCTGTTTAGATTTAACATGGACTACAAGATAGTTTGTAAATTTTTAATATAATCAATCTTTATAACATCCAAGTCACTATAGAAACGTATAGTGCACCTAAAATGAGTATTCTTTACTTGTGGCATCGGTTTGAAATGAAATTAGATTTATGCGTTTAAAATTTATTAATTAATTAAATATTAATTTGAAAAATAAACTTTTTTAATGTATTATACAAACGTTTCCCTTTTATTTGATACCCATATTAGGTACGTTGTGCAAAAATGTGTAAACCACCATTTTGTTGTGGTGGCCATTTCGAATTATGTAATTTTATTGTCATCAGAACTGAAGTCGTAATTCAAATTTCAGCTCAATCGGACACTGGGAAGTTTGTATAATTGAATTTGTAAGTTTTTTAACATTTTAACTTTTTTAACATTTCGCAGGAGAGGTATTTTCTGCGTATTTAAACATATTGTACTAAGTGAGGGAACCTAACGCCGCGCTCTGTCCAATAAGATATAGAAGTTTTATAGCAAATTTATAGAAAGTGACACAAATATTATATGTTGTGAATGTTTTATATTTTATAAATTTTCATAGTTTATAAAATTGATGTATGTATATAGTACTTTATAGACGACATATTCGTAAATTTATAGATTTAAATAGACATAGTTTTATTAAATAAGTGTAGTCCATATTAAATCATTTTAATAATATATATTTATTTATATACAAAAGCAGACTTCATAAAATATCACATTGCACATAGAGGTTGACTTGAATTAAAAAATTAACTAACACAATTTATTATCTGTATTCAACTGACAAAAAGCGACAACGATTCAAAAATCCGTAATCGATTTATTCACAAAAAAAATTACATCGATTTTAATTCGATTATAAAGGATACATATAAAATAAGAATACAGACTATTAATGAATTTAATAACACAGATAATAATAACACAGAAAATTGTTTATATTTTCTTATTTTTTTTAATAAACATTGTACTATACATACAGCCAACCTACAAAGCAAAGCGTTTCGATATTAAATAGTACAAGAGCACGAATATTCTTCTTGTTCCCTCCTTTCATCATTTGATATGCGAATGTTGGACGATGAACCGGTTGACTCCCAAAGGCCAGGTGTTTCTATTATCTTCAAAATAAAAAATAATATTTTAGTTATTCAAAATTATATTTAAATAACTTAAAAAGCTTTAAAATCTTAATATTATTTTAAATTTATTATACGATATATTAGTATTTTGGAGATCAGATAATGGATGAATACATAGCTATATATTTTTAAAGAACTAACAAGAAAAATTGACAGCTGAATTAAAAAAAAAACTATTAATAAGTGAAAACAAATTAAAAAACAAAGTAAATATTTCATCTCCTCGAGTGGGGATCGAACCCACAACCAGTCGGTTTTGCAGTCACACTTTGTGCCACTGCGCCACGACTGGCCTATGCCTATATATAGGCCTATATATTGAAGACCGATTTATTTATTCGTAATATTTATTAACTGTATTACAAAATATTATGCCTCACCTTCTGTACAAGTTCTTCGAATGCCAAATTGATGCCTTCTTGTGTTTTCGCGCTGCTTTCAATGAAGAGCATTCTGTGTTTTTGTGCGAACGCCTGTCCCGACTCCCTTGATACGGCGCGTGGCTGATGTATAATAATAATAGTAATAAAATAGATTTATTTATTCCACAAAAAATTACACACTTATTTGCATGACAAAAATGTTTTATATATATATATATATATATATATATATATATATATATATATATATATATATATATATATACTTTTTTTAAGAAAACTTAATAATTAATAAATTATACTAACTATTATTAGTTGAGTAGGCTACAACTTTATATATTTATTCTTAATGTATGATGTACAAATATAATAATAAATGATAAAATAAAATTACTTCACGATTTTTGCGGTATCGCAGGGAACCTATTGTTAAGACACTGCGTTTCCCAATTTTCCAACGTAAATAAAATTTCCAAAACATTGCCTATTGAGTATAAGAACTAAACGCCGCACTTTGTCTTGTTATCAGACCGAGGAAATAAAAATTAATTTATTCACTGAAAGAAAATCGAATCCATAACCATTGCGGTTACACAGTTGCCTTAACAACCGGTGGCAACTTGCTGTAGGACACTACTGATATTTCTTGTAATGTCTTAATTGAATAAATAATATTTTGATTTAGATTTTACAATTAAAGGCCGTGCAACTCAAATATGCGCCTCAATAGCTTCACATATTTTTTTTCAGCTTCACGCTGTATACCGCACACAGCAGGGTAGGCAGAGGGAACCTAGTGTTAAGACACTCCGTTCCTCACTTTCCGTCAAATTCTGGAAGCATTGCGTGTAGAGTGAAGCGAACAAATGAAAATATAAATGTAAATAAATATTTCATCTCCTCGAGTGGGGATCGAACCCACAACCAGTCGAACTGGCTTCTAAACATAAAATCTTCACATAAAACATAGTCTCAATAATCTAAATAATCAATATGCCTAAGACTTTAAGCATGACGCTTTGACGACCGAAATTATCAAAGGAGTACTTATTAAAATTAAAATATTAAAATGACCTTTGTCTATTTAGACAAGATGCCATATTAGGAGTCATTAATACAGCTATTATTATTTATTTATTTAAGTTAAAAAAAATAGGAAAATTACAAATTATATTCTAATATTTTCTTTTAAATTAACGCCATTATGACATGAGGAATAATTATTATTCTCTGTATAGGCGAGCGTTACGTACGGTTTCAGAATTCTTACGTACTTAATAAGTCTATCTCTAAAATGAATATAAAAAAAAACTAAAGAGACTTGGTCTTTCTCCTTTCTTGGTCTTGGTCCTTAATATCATAAAAATAAAAACATCTTCAAAAAATTCTACTGATTGAAACTGGATTTTTATCTATATCTAGACCGTCATCATCAAATAACTATTTATAATCTATGACAAACAAATATAAAGCCCGGTTTCCACCACGAGCAGAGGTGTCTACGAGAATTTATTAAGCACTACGTTGAACTCGCATACACTCGACACTCGAATCGCAACACTCGAATAATAAGCCGCATACCCGTATTTCCACCAGTAAAAAGTCGGGCGGAAAGGATCGAGCAAGCAGAAAGAGTATTAAACTCGCTCAGTTCGGGAGAGCGGAGAGAAATAATAAGAAAATATAAAACTCTTTATTACATTCCAAAGCATTACCTGTTCATTTCTCCCTCGCTTTGGAAACCGGGAAATCCATATGAATTAAATTTTATCAGTAAACACTCGCGTTATTAGGATGTTAAGATAATGCAATCTATTTTAGTTTCAAATATAGCTAAATGTCGAGATAACAAACAGGTAGATAAGCATTCATATAAATAATTAATAATTGAAATGATTTGAGTGAAACTAAGATAATCTATTTGTAAATATGTAAAGAAAAATACATTTTAGAATTGATAGTATCGAGATTTATTAAAAAAATGATAAAACTCAATGTTTTTTGTGTACACCATATGTAAGCAAAACTTAAATAATGAACCTAATAATGGCGTCAATATTATATAACACCTACTAGCTTTTTGTTGCGGCGCCGCGCAAAACGCATAAAATAGGATTGGGCTTAAGAATTTTTCAATTCGAACCAGTAGTTTCAGAGATTGGAACGTTCAACCAAACAAAATCTTCAAATCAGTAGGAACCTTGGAGCCTAATGTTAAGATACTAAATGCTTAATTAACACACTTCCGTTCTCCACTTTTACAGATAAATTGAGGCATTACGTGGCGCATCTTAACGCTGTGTTTTGCCTCGTTACGAGAACGAAGAAATAAGAATACGAAATATTTAATTCCTCCGGGTTGGAATCGATCCACAACTATCGCGTTTGCAGCCGCACGATTGTGCCCCTGCGCCACGACGGCCTCAATATTAGTTATGGGATACGCCATTATTTTCGTTTCCAGTCAAATACTACCAAAGTAAGCTAGAACCTAATACAAAAATAATACTTTATAAATACTTACTTTGTCAATTTTATTGCCAACTACAAGACAAACTATATTCTTCTTAGTTGAATACACTTGTAACTCTTCAACCCACTCGTTGAGCTTCTGCAGTGTTTTCGGTTCGGACACGTCGTAAACTAAAATTGCACCGTGTGCGTCTCTAAAACAATAAAATAAATTTGGATCTTCATGTTATGTCTCACATATAGAGCAGAGATGTAGTGTTAAGACACTTCGATCCCCGCTTTCCACTCAAATTCGAGGAATTGCATATTGAGTAGCGGAACTCAGCGTGGCCATTTATTATAAATACTATAGTGGGGAAACGGTTAAAAAAAACTACTAAACAAAATTATCTTAGAGATAAACATTTTGCATTGTAAGATTTGAATCCATAATCACACTACCAGTACATCAAAAAAAATATATATATAAAATAAATTCCCACACTAGAAAACTATGACTTATATTATCGATTAATATTATAATTAATAAATTCCAGTAAATTAGTACAGTACGGTCGACGAGTCGTGGCCACTCTAATGGTAGGTAGATGGTGGTGCAGATTTGATCTTTTTTAGCTTTACGCTGTCTCCTGAACATAACAGGACAGGTAAATGATACCAGGTAACCTAGAGTTAAGACATTTCCTTTCAATTAAGTCACTACTGTTCCTCACTTTACGCCGAATTCTGGAGATGTTGAGCGGAACTCAGCACCGATTTTTGCGAGTAAATGAAAATATTAAATATTTCATTTCCTAGAAAAGAATTGGCCCAACGACCTGTGTTTACTGGCGCCACTACTGATCTCAGGATTATTATTTTCCTGGGTGAACAATAAACAAAAGTTCAGAAAAAAAAACCTAACGGTTCAGAAAGCCTAACGTCAAAGCGGCCACTACTCGTCGTCCGTACTGTAAGTGAGATCATTTAAGTAGCAACATAACATGTATTATATATCACATTGTAAATGTCATTCAAAAACGCGTTTCTAAAAATTCATTAATAATAAAAACTAGAAATAAATATTTAAACCTGAGATTGAGGAAGAAATAGGCACAAAAGTGCTTATTTTCAAGATAAAATTAACAGGGACAGTATATTCTTCACTTCATTTAATAAATAACATCTTAATATAAAAATGTTTTTTTTAGAGAATCTAGTGTAAAAATTTTTTGACAATGCAGCACTTTGTCTTACCAAAGCTAAGAAATGAAATAAAAATTTAATTCAAATTAACATAAAAAAAATATTTTTCATTCAGTTTATCATCATACTACTTAAAAAGCAATTTAAATTTTATGATTTAAAAAAAATTACATAAAAAATAAACACAAAAAAAACACCTAACGGTAAAAGAAGTGAAGCTCAGTGGATACTATGAGACCTCTTTGTATATCACTGTTTTTCAACCTCATCCTAAAGACAATAATGAAATAAAGAAAAAATACTTAATTAGCAATAATGGAAACTTTTAAAACATACATTTAACGATTTATTATTACTACTTAAATTATCACACAATGTACATTATATATGAAAAAAAAAACTAAAAATAATTCATTTGTCTGAGTGGAGATAAGACCCACAAACATCAGATATTGTCCTATTGCACCACAATGGTATCCCACACATAGGAGGTTATAGGACAGAACCTAGGAACCTAATGTAAAACAGAAGTTGTACCAGAACTCTATACCAGAACGAGGATATGAAAATATAAAAAAAAAAAAAATAATTTTAAAAATTTAAAAAAAAAGTTGCCTCATTACCAGAACCAGGATATGAAAATATAAAAAAAATCTATATAGAATCAAACCTGTATCCATCATATTTACAGTTGCACACTAAGGTCCTCAAAAATAATATTATCACTATCTATGTAAATTCTTACCTATAAAAACTGTTTGTCAATGTTCTGTACCGCTCTTGACCGGCTGTGTCCCATATACCAAGTTTGACTTTCAAACCATTCACATCCATAACCTTACATTTGTAATCAACTCCGATTGTTGCTGGGAATGATGAGTTATAATCCCCAGTTGTAAACGCTAAGATAATGCTAAAATAGAATTCATTATGAAAATGTTACATATATTTCCATTTAGTTTTAGAGAAATTGTATGTTAAGTGGCAGACTTCAATTAAAGTTAAATTTAGATATAATCATTCCCTCTAACAATTGTATCATTTACATTCATATCCTGTGCTGCTACATCATGACTGCTACAAACATAATTTAATAACCAAATAATTTGTTGGTAAGATACATTTAAATAAGTCAAGGTCTGATACATTTGTACAGTCATGCAATATAATATTATACAGATAATGTTATTTGACAAAACCAATATGTTTGGAAGAGCTAATTTTGAATCAGTTTCTTGTTTCTTATCAACAATTGTAGAAAATAATAACTTTCTTTTGGTATATATATATTTGTATATATGTTATTTTAAGTTATTTTTTTATAAATTCTGCATTTAGTGTTAAATATCTATCATATACTGTAATTTACCTGTGTGAGTCATGCAAATTATAATTAACTATAAAAACTCACCTAGATTTTCCAACTCCACTCTCTCCGATTACTAATATCTTAAGCGTAGTAACGCAATCCATTCTATATTACTGAATCAATCTAAAGTATTTTAAATCAAAATAAAAAATGTATACTAAAACTATATTTGACTTCTTTGTTCCACAAATACGGAAATGACACAATTACCTTGCGTGCAAACAAAAAAACTAAATTTAAATATTACGAATGACTTTGTTTTCAGAATTCATAAAATAAAATTAGTTTTTTTACATTGAAATTATTGAAAAATATCGTAAATAGTATTGAAAACAATATTGACGAAATTGACATCTGACATTTTGCGTCTCGAAATTAACGAATGACGTTATTACACGTTTTGTTAATGCAAGTTGTTTGAAAATATATAAATTATGTTTATATTAGGCATACAATTCTTAATTTATAAATGCAGAAAATAAATATATTTACATAAAATACATTTTTTACTATGAAAAAATCTAATAATGTTAAAAAATATTTTAGTAAGCAAATGCGTTTAGTTTTTTCTGTAATAAAACAATACTAGACAGACATACCTTACATTTTTTAAATATTGTATTTAATATTGTCTCCGTTCCAATTTTGATCAGTTAATTATTTAACCTAGGTGTCTGGAGTATAGCTTTCGAATTGTTTAAGAGCTGTTTACCAAGACGTATTGGCTTAAATGAATAATATATCAGTACCTACAGGGACCGTCATGGCGGAGTGGCACATGTGACTGTAAACACAACTGTAAGTTCAATTTCTCTTCGGGGGAATAAATTATTATTCATTAACATTTTAATTTCTTGGCTTTGGTAAAAAGGCAAAGCGCTGCGTTGTGTTCCGCTATTTAACGTGCAATTTATAGATAGCAATTCGCTAGATAGATTTTTTGTTATTAACACATGTACATACTATATATGCCCAACGTACATTGGTGATAAATCACCCAATGCTCCGAAGACTGAAAATAAATATTATTCAAAAACACAACGTGTTCTCGTTTACATCAGAATCTTTTTTTAAGGCATTCTTTAACTTAACCATTTAAACCGTAGACTCTGACTACCCCGCTAGGGAAAAAGCGTATAGCTAGATATAGTTATAGTTATTTTTTTAACTTAACAAAAAAATAATGAATAGCTAGACTCATTTTATTCAAATAACATGGATACATCATTTCGTTAGAAATAAATATTAAAAATGTGATAATACATCAGTATTATCACATTTTTAATTTTTATTTCTAACAAGTTTAGTACATACTAAACGCTTTCTTTTTTTACGTGTGCTTTTGTTACAAATTACTATTCAATAATATTTACATGATAAATATGTATGGAATTAATATCTACAGAATGTCATCAAGTTTAGTTGCCAGATTATGTATTAAATTAATTGTACCATTGATATTGAAAAGAGCAACTATTTCTTGCCGGCTCTTCTCAGCAGAACTGCCCTCCATTCGAAGATTTAAAGGGGCTTACATTAGTTCATTTGGAGACCAGCCTCCATGGCTGATGATGTATGCCGATGATATAGCACTCATTGATGAGAACCGACTGATGCTGGAGCGTAAAGTGAACCTGTGGAAGGGTACGCTTGAGAACGGCGGTCTTAAACTAAATGTGTTGAAGACCGAGTACATGGCCTGCGGGAGCCCGGACTCGAGCACTATCCTTATAGGTCCTGAACCAGCCGTTAAGTCGGAAAAGTTCAGGTACCTCGGATCCGTTATGCACGAGTCTGGAGGCATCGATCACGATGTCTATAGCCGGATAAGCGCTGCTTAGGCCAAATGGCGGGAGGTCACTGGTGTGGTCTGCGATTGCAGGATACCACCCAAACTCAAGGGTCTGATATACAAGAGCATCATCCAACCGGTTCTTTTATACGGCAGCGAATGTTGGCCAGCACTATCTCGGCACACTCAGGAGCTTCACGTCACGGAAATGAAGATGCTGAGGTGGATGTGCGGCGTAACGCGGTCTGACCGCATACGCAACACATTCATTCGAGGTAGTCTTGGAGTCCGTGACGTAGCGGATAAGCTCCAAGAGCGTCGCCTGAGATGGTTTGGTCACGTTACGCGCCGGCCTAAGAACTATGTCGGATGGAAGTGCCTTGCTATGTCAGTCCCTGGAGTGAGACCTCTCGGACGCCCAAGGAAGCGCTGGTTGGAAGTCGTGATGCAGGACATGAGAGCCAATGGTCTAACCACCGATGACGCTAAAGACCGTGCAAAGTGGAGTAGGTTAAGTAGGAAGGCAGACCCTGGCAAAAGCCGGGATTAATGCCAGGAAGAAGGAAGGAAGGACATTAGTTCATTTGGATGAAGAATATTTAGAATTTGAATTATATGAAAAGTTGGCAACAAAAAAAATCTGTTGAAAAAAACAAACACGCGCAGTATCTACTCTCTGGTCGCTGGTGGATTAAGAATGATGGTCGGTCGCCATCGGGCTGCCTCTTAGCGAAAACAAAACACGGCTAGTGACCATAATTACTTACATATGTGGATGGATCTGTTGTACCTCGCATGCCCCTTACACCCCTCTTTTTCCTGCATGTATTTTCTCTACTTACACATTTATATGCGTACGTTTCCGCTATTACATGTTTTTTCTATAAATCGAAAACATATTTTTTTCATATAATAGTAAAATAAATTTATAATAAAAAATAGAATTACATCAGCAGAAATCAAAATACAAGCTGTCTGGCCATTTCAAGGCACGCGAGGCATAGGCCATTTAAACTGAACCTTTATTCAAATTCGGTATTCGCCCGCTCATCGGTGAATAGAGCTATTTTATACAATTCGTGAATAAATCTCACTTTCACTAATGCGTCATTGAATCCAGTCACCCCTTTGGCAGTTTACTTTAGTGAATTTATTTCTCCAATTTCACGATTGACTCTATTGTCAGTGTTTAAGTGAGAAATCTTGATTTGATTTTGTGTTAGTGATGTTTTGTAAAATTGTTTATATTTTTATTTTAATCAGGCTTAAATTTTACCTTCTGGAACAGGAAACAATAATTGTACCTTTTGTAAGCTAGACAGGATATGATTTAGAGAAGCTAAGGATAAGTTCTACTTTTCTGTTTGTTTACAGAACAAAGAGATTATACACCTAAAATTGTGGCAAACATGTCGCAATTTATTTAAGTGGCTAAAGAAAATGGAAGATATAATTAGACATTTCTTAATTTTGTATATATATAACAAAATAATTTACCATAAATTATATTCTACCTTCCTAATCAATTTCACGAATTTACGTTGTCGCCTCCCCAATTTTTAATACACAAAAAAAGAAAAACTAAGAATTTCAATGGGTCCTACTGAAAATAATTTTCAGGACTAACTTCATGGTCTGATAATAACGGTTGAAATATAGCGTTATCTGAATATCGATTTTTATAGATAAAGCGAAGGAGGTCAGAGGAAGGCATTCAATGTATGTAGGTCTGTATTCAATGGAGGTACGCCGGCAAAACGTTTCTTTATTTCATTAGAAGAGGGAGTAGAAGAGGGGGTGGAGAGTTATTGTACAGAGTGCAACGAATGCTCTCTAAGAACAATATTCTAAACAATTGTTCTAAATAAGCGTCGTTAGAGCAACAATTGCCTCTTAATTCGAGCTGGTGACATTTTCATTTAGTTAGGATGAAATGTTAGAGTTTTATAAAAAGATAAATGTACTTTGAAGTAACCGTGGCTTGTTGGTAAGAGTGTGATTTTAAATAAATACGACAGTTGTGGGCTGTAAGTTTTTTACCTGAAGTAAACTGCGGGGTTAAGTTCGGCCACTCAAAACAAACAATGTCTCCACAATTCAGTAGCAATTCAGCGGAAATTGGGGTGAAGTGTCTTAATTTTAACACCAGGTTCCTCCTAAGTGTTATTTGCTGTTTAGCATTCATAAACCGTTAAATACATATAAATATAATTGCTATTGATATGACATCTTTTTTTAATAAAAATCACCGGACGGCGAAATGAGTATTTATAAAGTATTCGTTTCTAAATCTTTCCCATTTTTAACCCAAAGAATCTACATTACGATTCAGTGAAGGAACGAAGCGAACATTCTTGCCACCATTCTACGAGTATGTGGACATGAACTGTACCTACACCTTACAGTACTAGTAAATGCAGGTGTATATTCTTTGTAAAATTAAAACAGTTTCAATATATTAAAATAAGCTTACATAAGGTCAGTCAGGTCGCAACAGTTGTGGGTTCTAATTTCATTCTAAGAAATTAAATATTAACTAATTTCATTTCCTCACTCTAGTAACGAGGCTAAGCGTAGCGTTCGCCACTCACAAACACACAATGCTTTTCTGAAAGTAGGGGAACGAAAGTGTATTCATGGGAACGGAGCATTTTGACACTAACTTCCTAGGTTCCTTCTGCCTGCTGCCTGCCTGTTATGTGTGAGATATACAAAAAAATAAATAAATCGCTATTAAATAACTCTACCGCCATACTATAAATAATATACTTTTATTGGAACAGAAAGCACCGGTGTTAACAGAGTTCTTTGTGTCACAACAATCAATGCGCCAATCTTTAAACGACACGACTGTGAAGCAGGTTTTCTTAGATACTACTAGTTTTGGGATTTTATGTTACTTTTCTTTATAGTTTGTTAAAGACCGTCGTGGTGCAATGGGACGTCAACTATAAACATTTCCGGTGTAAACGTTACAAAGGTTGTGGATTTAGGATCCGATGCAAAGGTTGTGGGCCCGATTTTCACTTAGGGGAGTGTTTATATTTTAATTGGTGGGCAAATCTTAGAGTTGAGTTTCGCTACTCATGACGCAATATCTCAAAAAATTGGCTCAAAGTGAGGAACAGAGTAAGACACACTGTGACTATCCTGCAGGCATAACCACGAAGCTGCTTGAATTATATGGTAATATATTTGTTTCAGCTTCAAGTTGAATTACTCTTTTAGCAGAGTAGCTAGAGGGAACTTAATTTTAAGACACTCGGGTTCCTACCTTCCACCGAATTCTGGAGGCATTATGTATTAAATGGCGGTACTGAACGCCGCATTTTGCCTTGTTTCCAGAACAAGAAAATATTATTAAATAATAACAAACACAACAGTCGTGTTTACAGTCACAAGCTTGTGCCACTGCGCTAAGATTGTGTCTTTAGTACTTTTTATCAGTTGAGAAATAAAAAGTCTTTTCGAAACTACGTAAAATTACAATACATAAATCAGCTTCACGCTGTATCCCATACACAGCAGGGTAGGCAGAGGGAACTTAATGTTAAGACACTCCGTTCCCCATTTTCTGCCGAATTCTGGAAGCATAGCGTGTTGAGTGGTAGAACACAACGCCGCACTTTGCCTCGACTCCAGGGCGAAGAAATGGAAATATAAATTTAAGTAAATATTTCATCTCCTCGAGTGGGGATCGAAGCCACAACCAGTCGATTATACAGTCACACTTTGTGCCCCTTCGCTACGACTGATCCCTTATATTGAAAGACAATACGTAACAATAAACCTTTACATCTAATAATATAATACGTTGACACAACTAAAATTCATCATGTATCCAGGAAATAAGTCCTGATTCTTCTTCCCTAGCTTCCCTAGCGCAGTTGAAGATAACCACAGCTGAAAATGAACGCCTCAATATAAAGTAAGATACGATGAACTAGATCGTACACTGGCTATAGAAGTGTGCTGCCCTTTGTAAAGCTGAAGTAGGGTTGACATTTAAATCTAAATATATTTATATATATTTATTATTCTGAAGCTGTTATATGTTAGGCAGATAGTATGTTGCGCTAAGACACTTTGTTGTTCACTGTTTGTTTTGTTGCAATGTCTGAATTGCCAAAGCGTGGCCAAGAGTTCTGCCTCTCAACATAAAGACATTGAGTTTACGGCGCTTTGCCTACCAGAGTCGGTAAATTACTTACTTACTTACTTACTTAGCTTCACGCTTTATCCCTTGCGGGGTAGTCAGAGAGAACGAAGCGCCAAACGCTACGGTCTCTACATACCTCTTTCGCCTCGTCCACTGTCATCAACCTCTTCATACATGCCCTTCGGGGGGTCCTCATGCTTTTTACGTGACCTTCCTCCAGTATCTTTGATACTGTGTTTTCGAAGGTCAACCGAGGTCTCCCCCTACCTCTCTTACCGCTCACTTTTCCATCATAAATCTT
>JAATLQ010036506.1:0-39286 GCA_013421005.1 Heliconius erato x Heliconius himera | reverse complement strand
AAGTTCGAAAGCTCTTTGAAACATCAAACTCATGAAATTCTGATAGCGTCTAATAAATCGGTCGGTCAAAATTGTGCTTTATCACTCTCGTATAAAGTTTATATTGGAATACCATTCGTTTTAGAACAAAGCCATAAAATGTATAAGCTCCAAATGATACAGTGTGTTTGATAGAGTGAAATAAAACGGAATCGTTTTTAGCAATGTTTTAAGCCTTGTTATTTTAGAGTGGTGATTCAGTTCTCTTTTTTTAATTTCACTTTGTATCCTGCGTATAGCAGGATTGAAAGAAAAAAATAAAGTTGGGAAACTCCGTTCCTGACACACCACCCACTTTTCGAGCATTGCGTGTTTAAACTCAGTGCCATTTTTGGCTTTCTTATTTTCTCAGCTTCTTCCTGCATCCCGCACACAGTAGGGTAAGCAGAGAGAACATAGAAACCTAGTGTTAAAATATTAGGTTCCCGTTAACATACTTCCGTTCCACACTTATTGGGAGAATAATCTGAATTCTAGAGGAATTGTGTGTTAAGTGGCGGAAATCAACGCTGCGCTTTGCCTCCTTACCAGAGCAATGTACTGGAAATCAAACCTACATACTGACGCTATTACAGTGACATATTTGTTCCCTTTTTCTTTTCAGGCCTATAAAGTAGAAAAAAATCATTCTCCGAAGAAAAATCGAAACCACAGCCATCACTTTTACAGTTTACAGGCACTGTACCATGTTGGTTTCAATAATTTAACACCACTGTGCTATTAAAATATATCATTTTAACTTTGCCAAAATAATTATTTTACCTATTAAACTATTGTATAATACTATCAAAGCTTTGTTATTTGAAATGTTCATTGTATTTCTGTTCATTCATTTAATTTCAATTATGTAGAGTTCGATTTGTTGGAATAAATATTTATTCAGTCATTTGATCATAGCTGTCTATTTGAAGAGATATTTTCTATCAAAAATTGTAATTTGTTTATTAGTAGTAGGGAACCTAGGAGCTTAGTGTTAAGATACTCCATCCCCATTAGGACAATTGCGTTCCTAACTTTCCGCCGAATTCTGGAGGCATTGCGTGTTGAGTAGCGGGCCTCAATGCCGCGCCTCGTTACCAGAGCGAGAAGGTATTAAATATTTTCCTCGAATGGAAATCGAACCCACAACCTGTCGTTTTTCCAGTTCAACGCTTATGTCCCTGCGCCACAACTGGCCCCGATATATATTGGAATTAGAATATATTACCCTCTATATATCTTTTGAAGAAGTAATAAACAGAGAAAGCAAATGAATATTAATTACTTCCCTACAATTGCTCAGAGTTCCCAATAATGGAGTACGTAAAGCTTTTAGGAAGACAAATAGTATTTAAGTAAAGTTAATTTTATTCGCACTGCGTGTTGTATTTGACTTTGAGTTGAGGCAACAAGTGTTTGTAGATGGAATAAATGCCTAATTAATTATTTAAATTAATCTCACTTTCACGCTGTATCCCGCATATACTAGGGTAGGTAGAGAAACCTGATTTTAAGACCCTCCATTTGTTAATTCCCAGCCAATTTTCGAGTGTTGAGTGATGTATTGAGTGCCGGAACTCAACACCGAGCTCAGATTAATTTTATTTAAGAATTTAATTAATTAATTGTAAAGATATTTTTAAATGAAAATTAAAATTTGTCGGTGCATAGGGCATAAAGTTTGAAAGTTTCGTTAACATTAGTATACGCTGCTAAATGCTAAGATAAAAAACGTAAATAAATACAACCAATACGAATAACCAATCGCAAATGACGACTCTACGACGCGACGGTGCTAAGTTACGTATAGGTATTATTATATAAATATTAGTGCTTGGGGCCGTCGTGACCTCGTGTGATAAGAGCATGGTACCGCGACGGTTGTGGGTTCAATTCACCAATTCACACTCAATACACAATGTCTCGAAAATTCAATGGAAAGTTAAGAACAGTGCCTTAACAATAGGTGCCCTTTGCGTACCCTATTATATATTGGATACAGTGTGAAGCTAAAATTAAATAAAAATATCTTTCTCAAAGCTCTAGAAAAGCTCGCTATAATTGAGTGATTGAAGCTTCTTATTTCCCTCAGGAAAAGTTTATTACGTTAGTAAAGATATTTGTATAATTGCTTTAGATCTTTTTCTTATTAACTATCTAGAGATCTATCAGTTCTTATAATAAAAGAAATTACGCCATGGTGGCGCAATGGGACTTTATCTGTCTGTAAATGGGATGGTTGCGGGTTCGATTTCCGATCAGGAAATGTATTATTTAAAAATAAATAAATCGGCTTTATGCTGCATCCCGCACACAGCAGGGTAGGCAGAGGGAACCTAGTATTACGACACTCTGTTTCCCATTTTCTGCCGAATTGTGGAGGCACTGTTGTGTTGAGTGATAGAACTCAATGCCGCGCTTGTCCTCGACACCAGAGCGAAGAAATGGAAATATAAATTTAAGTAAATATTTTATCTCCTCGAGTGGGGATCGAACCCACAACCAGTCGGTTTTACAGTCACACTTTGTGCCCCTGCGCCACGACTAGCCTCTACAATGCGTGTTTAGAGAAGGGGAAACGAAAATAATTCTTTCTTTTACCCAGAATAAAACCTATGACCATCGTCTTTACAGTCTGATGGTCTTAACAAAAAATATCCGTATATATTAAATATAAAGTAAAAAAAACGAAAGAATTTATAAATACATATAACATTCAGTATATTTTTTTTTATAAAAATACCATTTTTATAATGACCTATCATTTAGGGATAATCTGGACTGTACCCTCATTAAATTCTTAGGCCTTCTCTTTTCAATGTGAAACTTTACTTTTGTACGTAAATAGGTATATTATTTATTCCATTTAATATATTCTATAGACGTTAGCTTGTATATAGTACTTTCGTTTTTATATTTTCTGTGACAAAATAAAAGATACTAAATTTAAGTTACCGGTTGTGGGTTCGATCCGCCATTAAGGGGTTGAATTATTTCTATTTTCTGACTTTAGTAACAAGACAAAGTGAAGTTCTGAAACTCAATAAGCAATGTTTTGAATATTGGGCGGAAAGTAGGGGTGCGGAGTATCTTACACTAGGTTCCCTTTGCGTATCCTATTAAATGCGGCATATAATATAAAAAAATACGATATTTATTTTATATATTTTTCATGCTCATACTTTTAAATGTACAATAATTAAATATTATATATGTTTTGTGTAAAGTGTTAATTTTAACACTGTGCTTTTATACGACTGAGAAATTAAAAAATAACTTTACCCCGGATTGATTCGAACCTAAAACCATCGCGCTTGTAGCCAGGTACTATCTCTATGCGTCATTCTACGGCCGAAATAGTATGTTAAATAGTTCTATCTGAAATTCTAGACCAATAGTTCAATACAATTTAGCGAAGTAGTTAACACATTGTAGGTGAAAGTTTGTGAATTTGCTCCATTATGTCTTCATTTGTACACAATAGTGCTTGTATAATCTAGATACCATCATGTATAGTCGAGTGGATATGCAATATTAAATTTAGTTATAGGTTCAACACTGTCTAAGAGAGGATTTTTTTTTCTAACTTCACACTGTATACCGCATTTAGTAGGGAAGGTATATTTCGAGACATTGCTTGTTAAGTGACGGAGCTCAGCGCTGCGATCTGTCTTGTTACCAGAGCGAAGAAGTGAATTGAATTCATTAACTAAAGTTCAAAAACATCTCTATTAAAGACAAAATGTATAAAAATGAAATAATTTACTAAAATCTTGACTATCCTACAATAAGAAACATGCATATAAATAAGTAATGTTTACTGTTATCTTCGCGTATTACCTATTGCGGGAAAGAACCTAATGTTAAGATCAGGACTCTACAAAAATGGAGACGAGACGAGCGGAGTGCTATGTATATATAGCACTCGCCTTCAGTAGAGGATAGCTTGTCTTGTGAGTCTCCGCTTTGGACTTCTCCGCACGTCTCCGCTTTGGTGGAGTCCAGGCCTGAGACAATTTGACTGATGTAATTAAGATTATACTTTCACACTATTTTTTATAGAAACACAGCGTGTTGAGCGGCGGGATCTTATCCCGCACTTTACCCGACGGTGGTGGAAATGAATTTAATTTCAATACAATTCAAATATGAAAACAATATAAACACCCTAAATTATGTTTATGATATCAACCTGTCAGTTCTAATCAGATATCACTGACCTAATTTGAAATATTGGGCGTAATTGAAAACCATTAGCTAATTGCAAATTTCAATGAGGTTATATTATTATATTACAGCTTCACGCTGTATCACGCATACGTCAGAGATGCCAGAGGGAATCAAGTGTTAAGAAAACGATGCATTTTTTTAAATTAATATATTAAAATTTTATGTCACTTGTACATATACGTAATTGTGTTTAAATAATGTTTAACACTCGATCACAAAAGATTTAAGTATAATAATAAAAAAATGGCAATATGGAACCTTAGGCAAAGCAATAAGGTTCTAGAGATCCTAGAGATAAGTAACGTCCTAGAGATTTAAAAAAATTAAATTAAATTATCGAGACTTGCCTGGTTTTTACAGGATATTTTGATGATACTTAATATTTCATTTCCTCACTCTGGTAACAATGGATAGCGCGGCGTTAAGTTCCACCACTCAACGCGCAACCCCTGGAGGAATTCGGTGGAAAGTGAAGAATGCAAGTATCTCAATGAGAACTACAAAAACTATTTCTTTATAAGTTAATTAATTTCATAATGGGTTTTCTCATAAAACAAACTTAATTAAAATGTTCATAGAATATGCTAAAGTTTCATCACTGAAATTGATTTCAGCTTATATAACTCATACATTTTAAAACCTTTTTCCATAATATATTCAAAATTCGCGAACGAATTGGAAACTTATAAAAGCACTTTTTGTTTGAATTTGTTAGCTTCAGAAAATCTTTGACTGCTACAAATGTTTGGATTGAATGGAAATTTTGCTTGAAATACTTCTTAAAACACACTTTTATGATGAACTTGGCTCTTTTTTGTATATGTCTCTCTTCATAGAGTTTTATGTGAATGTGTGTGAATATATTATACTATATGTATATAGAACTCTAATAAATCTGAATATGTATAGTATTAGGTAAATGATAAAATATAGATTAATATACTATACTTAATATTGCTCGTATATAAATATAATATGAAGGCCATTACGAAGCAGCGGGACACCATATTAATAATATATACGCGATGTTTTTGAGTTTTATTCCCACTCGAGGAATTAATTATTTCACTTCCCCGCTGTGACCAGACAAAGCGCGGCGCTAAGTTTTTTTTTTTTTTAGCTTCACGCTGTATCCCGCACACAGCAGGGTAGGCAGAGGGAACCTAGTGTTAAGACACTCCGTTCCCCACTTTCTGCCGAATTCTGGAGGCATTGCGTGTTGAGTGGCAGAACTCAACGCCGCGCTTAGCCTCGACACCAGAGCGAAGAAATGGAAATATAAATTTAAGTAAATATTTCAATCTCCTCGAGTGGGGATCGAACCCACAACCAGTCGGTTTTGCAGTCACACCTCGTGCCGCTGCGCCACGAACGGCCTCAGGCGCTAAGTTCCACCTCTTAAAAGGCAGAAAATATAATATGAAATATTTTCTCTGTCTACCCTTCTATTTTACATATAAGATATAGTGTAAACTTGAACACACTACCACTGTGCCTATATACTTTATTAACTGTTACAAATATGCAAAAACATAATATTAAAGACGTATATAAAAAACATATTAATATTTATTTCCATGAAAAGTTATAAATAGCACTTATTTACTTTATAATACTGTTATTACACAATTAACGCTCTCATTTAAACTTTCAGTAATTCGTTGAAACTCAACGAAACGTATAATTGTAATGCTTTAGCTTGTTTTCAATTATAAATTTATGAACGTTTTAAGCTTTTTATTAAAATCATTTTGGGAAACTTGAAAATAAACGTAGTGCTATGTTTGTGGATACAGTTCTACCTTTGAAGGATTCTTTTTTTTAGCTTACTGTATTTTGTCCCTGTTATATAGGTAAATAGAGGGAACCTCATGGTAAGATCCCACGTATCGCCAAATTTTTCATTGAGATTTTTTCATATTTAAAATACTTTCTTTTCTACTGTGTAGTTAATGAAACGGTTGTGGATTCGAATCCCACTCGGGGAAATCAGTTATGCCAACGTCCTGTCCTTAGTAACAAGACAGTGCTCGGCGTTGAGTTCCGCTACTCAATACGAAATATCTAAAATTCGCGGAACTTGTATAACAAAATGCTTTCACACTACGTTCCCTCTGCTTATACTACAGCAATATAGGCATACAGTGTAAATCTTAACAAAATATTAGTAACAAATTTAAGAAATCACATACATTTCCTTAATTCATTATTTTCTACAAATGTATGACGCTGGTGTAATATTAAATATTCCCTAAACAGTGAGTGTCGTGCGATAACTAACCAAATTAGAACAGGACACGTTATATTACATACAGTCAGTCGGCGGTTGCGTCACTCGCATATTTTTAAAGTGCGTAATTTTGTGATGACTTCAGAATTGAAAAATATTTGAAAAAATTAGTTGGTAGCAGTAAATAATATATTATAGTCTTCGTGATTAAATGGGACAGCATCTGAGTGTAAACGGTGGTTGTGGGTTCTATCTGCTCTTGAATATGATTATATTGAAACTATTTTTATTTTCTCGTTCAAGTGAAAATATAAAGCGCGGCGCTAAATTCTGCCAGTAAAAATATTGGGCGGAATTTGGAGACCGATGACAAGAATAGAGATAAGTGATCTCACTTATCTCTGTTCTAGTCATGTTGAGGTATAAACCATATTACAATACGTATGTTGAGGTATAAACCCACATACGTCGCACTGAAACTCCTAAGTCCTATAATACAGCAAAAAAGTTTCACTCAGTTTTCAACCATATTTTCTGTCATGGAAATAAACAGCTTTGTATAAATAAAATATCGATTGTAATTAAATTCTTCCCCTATATATATTCTAGTTCATAAAGCATACATTTAATATAATCTAGGACGTGTAATAGAAATGTTCATAATCCATCAATTTAATTCTCCTTCCATAGCAAAAGGTTTCACGTGAAACGTTTCCTTCGTTCGGGCTTAAATTGAATTTCAGATGAATTTTCGTTTTCAATACCTAGCACAGTATTATATTTTATTGATTTTGTACTCAGACGAGTAGCTTGTTGCCGGTTGCCACGCCTTATAGTTTGGGTCATGTTTGAGGGTGTATGTACGTTGTTTGTACGATAATTATTTATATACAATTATTTTTTCGAGTAGAAATCGAACCGAATGACCGTTTTAAAAGCCAGATGTTGTCTTGTTTACATGCGGTCGCGGTCGTCGTGATGCAGCGGCACAAGAGTGCGACTGTAAACGCGACAGTTGTGGGTTTCGATTCCATTTGCGAGAGTTAAAACGCGTCGTTGAATTCCGCCACTCAGCTTGCTTAAATACCTCAAGAATTCACCGGAAAATAACGAAAACGAAAACATGTGGCAAAGGTGTATCTTGATTTGAACGGAGCGTCATTAGGTTCCCATGTTACTTCCCTCTGCCTACCTATACGCGTGAAGCTAAAAAAGAATACTTTACATAATATAACACCAATTTCTAACATATTTTCATAAACCACTTATCTCATATATTTTTTACACAAAGGACCCGAGGTTTCGCCCATCTGTCATAATCAGCTGGACCCAATTCAGCAAAGTTTGGGCATATTTCATACAATACCTTTGTCCATATTGTCCGCCTCTTGCAGAGCATAAAACTTTTTTTGTTGATTTATATTTTAGTATTTTTATTTTACTTTGATTTATATTTATTTTTGTATTTTTATGTATTTTATCGGATTGAAAAAGAGAATCTAGTGATACTTTTTTCTCTCCTTCACGCTGTATCTCGCATAAATACGAATCCCTTTGTGTAGGTATAACACAATATTTATACTTAGTCTTAAATATCTGAATTCTCAATCTAATTAATATAAACTGTTAAATAATTAACATTCTTATTAATTATACCTATATTAGTAACATTTTAAAATATCTTTTTCTGTTCCATTCTAGAATACCTGCCATCGAATTTTCTTACGACACATTTCGTCACAACCCATGGGCGTATCTAGAGATATTTTCTGGGGTGGCCTGGACTTGCACAGATATGTTCGTGTAAATGTTTTTTTTTTAATTTATCGAGGATTTTTTTTAAAAAGTAATATTTCTAGACTGGGCACTAAACTATTCTGGGTTGGGCACGGACCATCCGGCCTCCCCACTTCCTATGTACCTTCCTATGTCACAACCTCCTTCTTTAGACTAGGTCACAATTATCATACATTGTAGTATTCTGGATCGTAAAAGTGTTTCCGTTTACGACTAATTTATGATGATTGCCTAACTCGCATTAGATTTTTGTAGGTTATCTGATCTATTGTTATATTTAAACTTATTATTCTTTAAGTGAATTACTTCTTATAGGCTTTTTTAAGTTTTAAGGCCTGTCGTGGTGCATGGGCACAGAGTGTGACTGTAAACGCGACTGGTTGTAAGTTCGATCCCCACTCGAGGAAATGAAATATTTATTTTAATTTATATTTGCATTTTCTCGCTCTGGTGCCGTTGTAAAACGTGGCGTTTAGTTCCGCCACTCAACATGCAATGTTTCCAGAATTCGGCGGAATGTGGGGAACGGAGTGTCTTATCACTAGGTTCCCTCTAACTGCCCGGCTATTTGCGGGATACAGCGTGAAGATGAAAAAAAAATTGTTTTCGGCTTAACACTGTATCCTTCAAATACCCTGAAAATCCAGGAGAAAACAGGATTTTACGGTTTATTCTGATTGAAGCCATCGTGGACTTTCTGCTCAAAACGCATAATCTCGAAAATTGAGTGATGCGTGATAAACGTAGTGTCTTAACACTAGCTTCTCCCTAAAGCTATTAAAAATAATCTACGCAGACGTAGTTTCGAGATACTACTCTTAAATATATTACACGAACAAAGTAAAACAACCACAGTATTGTATAACGTAACTTTAACAAAGTTACGTCTTAACTAAAAGGTTAAAATCGTAAACTTTGAAGTCTGTATGATAACATCGCAGAGTTAGAAACACTAACTACAACTTTACTTGGCGGTATTATATAACATAGTTGTATTACATATATGGAAGTTTCATGTTTTACTGAACTAAAACAGAAAGCTACTTGCTGTGAGTATTATGTATTTATATATTTTTTACCTCGCTGTGTTCCGCTCATAGTAGAGTGGGCAGAGGGAACCTGGGCACCAACAATAGTTCCAACGGGAACGGAGTGTCTTACACTAAGACACTTCGTTACCTTTGGAACTATTCTGTTCCCTATTTTCCATCGAATTCGTAGGTACGCAGAGAGTTACCTTGTATTTAACTTAACGCACTTCATGGTATCAGAGCGGGCTCCTAAATCTTTTACTATATTGTCCATTTCGACGAGTCGAGACAATATTCTAGTTTTTTTGTTACGCTTTGTGTTTGTTATGTTACCGTAGCGAATAAATTAAATTAATTCGATCCCCCGAATAGAACTGGAACCCACAACCATCGCGTTTACACTCAGACACTGTGCCACGGCGGCTGAAGAGAATTTCTTTTATCATTCAGATTTTAAGTTTAATAGCTTGTCTTTCATATAAAATACCAAAGAAAAATGTTAAAAAATGTCGATAAAAACACGTCAATGCGCCACTGGGGAGTAAGGTGGAGACGAGACGCTTTGAACTCAGTCGTGATTGATGGGAAACCGAGCTCTTGTACTGATATCTTTATCTGTATATATATATATTCATTCTTTATATTTTTTTTCACAAAAGGACTTCAATTTTAAAATATTTTTATATAGTCATTACTTGTAATGGTTTGTTTATTTTTTTTTAATTAAACTTGAGGCTTAGAACTGGTCTAGTTGAATATAACATATATAAAATCTGATTGAGCACAGTGAGTCTTTTGTCATGCCCTTAAAAATGAAAAAAGGTGGAGAAAAGAGTAAACAGAGAAAAAATAATTATAAAAATGAATAAGATCATTTTATCTGTCAGTCAGCAGTCTCAGCGCCTCATTCAAACGCTCTGACTGTAAACGTTGTGGTCGTGGGTGCGATAACCACTCGGAGGATTGACTTATTTATCTTATTGAATACCAATATATTGAATACATACAGGGTTTCGGATTTAGACAAAAAGTGAAAAATAGTATATCTAATGTTAAGTATCTTATCTTGAACATTTTTAAAATGTTATTCCATACTTAGAAATGAAAATATTTTTTAAGAAACGGATAAAAAATATGTATATATTCTTATCATTAGGTTATCTCTGACCTCTCATCCTACTATATGAAGGAAAAAAATTAAGAAATATTAACAAATCATATTAAAATAGTAATTTGAAGAGAGTATTGTACCATTATTGTAAAATATTAATAAAACCCAAAAATCTTACCTTAACCTAAAAAAAATGACAACCTCAACCGTTGTAGTTAAAAATCATTCAATACATTTAGATCTCAACAATGTTAAATAGAAACAACCATACATAGATTCACAAACATATCACCCTCTTTTGCGTCGCGCAATCGGTTAATAAAAAACTAGTACTGCTTCTATTATAATGATGAAAGTTCTGTCTAGGCGTGGTTCTTGATTGATAGGCGTCGTCGCGACGTATATTTCTGTACTCGCTGACGTAACCCGTATGTGTGTAACAGTCAATATATGGAAAATGAAAGTTATAGTTTATTTTATAGCATAAAGCTGTTTAGAAATGGCTGATTTATTGGTTTAAAATTATACTTTGGAAATGAGTTGATATAAAATCGAGATGATTGTAAAACCTACATTTTAATATAAAGTAGTACTGTGTTCGGTTTCCACCCGAGGAAATGTAAGATTTAGTATTTTCGTTTCTTCGCTCTGGTGTTGAGGCGAAGCGCGGCGTTGAGTCCCGCCACTCAACACGTAATGCCTCCGGAATATGGCAGAAAGTGTAAAATAGTACAAAGTGTAAAATATTCCTTAAATGAATCTTCCTTATTAATTAAAATAACAACAACAACATTAACTCTACAATAAATAACATAGTTATAAGATTAACTTATAATTTGTTATTTATATTTTACTTCCTGAAAGATGATTAATTTAGATAGATCAAGAAAGTAGTTTCATAAAGGATTTACAAATCCTTTATCACCATTGTTTCACCATAATGTCACCATTGTTTCACCATAATCAGATCCAGGTAATATTTTCGCTTTTGTTAATATAATATTTATTTTTACAATATAAAACTAACAAACGCTCAATTTAAAACTTACTACTTAACTACGAAAAAGTATAGCAAAGAGAGCATGTTAAAAATAAAACGCATAAACAACCGAAATGCACTCTCATACTCCTGTCAGACACATATCGACACTAATGTCAGACACCTATCGACACCTCTACCAGACACTTATCGACGCCAGTCGACTCTATCTACAGTATATATGTAAAATGCAAAGCGGTGATTGATTAAAGAGTTCGGTCCTCAAGTTTCCACTTTAACCAAAATGGTTAATGGATTGCTCGTTTTTAGTGACGCAGAACTTTTACTTTGAGTAATTTCTTTTTATTGATTTTTTTCAACGTCTACTATTTGTAATAGTGCAAACGTTCTTCTTCTCTTCTTTTAAAGCTTTTAAATTTACTTTATCAGCAAACTAAGATTAGTTTTAAGATTAGAACTAGGCGTTTGTGAGTTCGATTTTTGTGATTTCGATCCTAATCGGAAATAAGAAATCAGCTTCACGCTGTGTCCCGTACACAGCAGGGTAGGCAGAGGGAACCTAGTGTTAAGACACTCCGTTCCCCACTTTCTGCCGAATTCTGGAAGCATTGCGTGTTGAGTGGCAGAACTCAACACCGCGCTTAACCTCGACACTCGGAATAATGACATTTTCATTTCTTCGCTCTTCTGGTATGACAAAGAGCGTCGTTTAGTTTCGCCAGTCAACATGCAATTGTTCCAAAATTAAGCGAAAAGTAGAGAATAATCCTAACACTACTACTAAAATGAAAATGTAATATCTCTATAAAGCAAAAAATAGAGAACAGAGACACTTAAAACTAAACGATGTCCGCCTTTCCTACAAAATGCTTACAAATAAAAAAAAATATCAACATCATTTTGACGCTTCCATCGAGTAATACTTGTACCAAATATCATTTTCCAGCGCCCCCAGTAATTGGTGCTTCAGACGATCGTAAAAAATCAAGTTTATTTTCGATGGCTCTCTAAATATTTTATATAATATTTTATTTGAAAATCCCCGTCTAGGGTTTCTTAGGTTTTTTTCGATATCAATTAGAATATAATCTGTTTAGTGAAAGACTTTTTTTTTCAGATATTTTTTTATCTATTCTAGAATTATTATTTAGGTATAATTTATAAATTAGAACTATACCAAGATTGCTACAAAAAAATCGAAAAATAAAATATTTCATATTTTATTTTTGTTTTTCTTGTAACGAGCCAAGGCGCGGTGCTAGGTTTCGCTGCTCATTACGCAATGTCTCAAGAATTCAGCTGAAAGTGGGTAACAGAAATATCTTAATGGTCTACGGAGTGTCTTAACAAAGTAAAAAAACTAAAACATGAAACTAAAAATAATATTTTATTATTTTAAACGTTAGAAACAAAAAAATTGCCATAATTCTATTAAAAAGCACTTTAGCAAAAAAGCTTAAAAATCATGAAAAGGTCATAATTTTTAACAAATGTTCGCATTAAAATGCGGTTGAAGCTCACTTAGTGCTTTTAACATAATTATTTTTGGCATAAACCACAAATTAATAATGGTTATGAAATAATTTCATATTTCCATACTGTATTGTATTGTACTTATATATTTTTCATATTTTATACTTGCCGTCTAAAGTAGGTATATGTTATTATTCCGGTTCCACTCATTTTCATTTCGCTCATTTGCAATATTTTCTTAGCTTCACACAGTATCTTGCATACAGAATGGTAAGCAAAGGGAACCTAGTGTTACATTTCGTTCCACACGCACCGTCTTATTGTCGACACATTGCGGGTTGAGTGGCGCAACTCAACACTGCTATTGATTTCGTTACAAAAGCAAAGAAATAGAAATAATTCATTCTGCTGAAAGGAAGTCGTACCCACAAGCTTTACAGTCAGCTGCAGCTCCTAGATGCTCTCTTACATGAACTGATTGTAATTAAAATTAAACAAAGTAATCTATAGTGTTATTCTAAATATGAATACTAAACGTATGTATATAAATAAATCAGCTTCACGCTGTATTCCGCACACAACAGGGTAGGCAGAAGGAACCTAGTGTTAAGACACTCCGTTCGCCACTTTCTGCCGAATTCTGGATGCATTGCGTGTTAAGTGGCAGAACTCAACGCCGCGCTTTGCGCTTTTTTTTGATACCAGAGCGAAGAATTGGATATAAATTTAAGTAAATATTTCATCTCCTCGAGTGGGGATCGAACCTGTGAGTTCGACAGTCCAGTCGGTTTTACAGTCACATTTTGTGCCACTGCGCCACGACTTGCCTCGCATGTATATAAAAATCAAAAATGGATATGGGTGGTGAAAAGTAATAAAAAGGAAATCTTCTCTTTCAAAGAAACCTTCATATCACAAGAAATTAGCATAACATTGCTATTCAACTTTGGCAATTTCAACTCGTATTTTATATAGAAAATCTTTGAGACCACCGATACGTAGTGGAACAGATTCAGGGGAAAATATATTCATTTCCACGCTCTGGTTAGACGTAGTGCGGCGTTGGGTTCCACAACTCAGAACACGATGTCTCGAATACAGGCGAAAAACGGGCGATGGAATGTCTTAACACTAAATTCCTAGTACTTCGTGGCTATCCTGTACCCTAATATAGGTGCATACAATCTTACTCTGCAACTTAAATTGAACCCATAACCGTCGCACATACCTAGCAACACTTGTAAAAATTAATTAAAATGCATTGAAAGTTACAGAAACGCTAAGAAATGAAAATAAATTGAGGAAAAAATGTAATTTTCTCACTATAACAGAAAGAAACTGTAGAACGAGAGTACTTTAATTTTTAATTAAATGTTCAATTTAACACGTGCTCCTGTAATTGGGTCCCTCGAGCTTCACGCGACCTAGAAGTCTAGAATTCTAGAAAAATTGTACTCAATTCTTTACAATAAGTTCTTTAATTTACTTTTTATAAGTTCTTTAACTTAATTTTTATATAACAGCTAACGAATAAAGCTATAAAGGTGTTCGTAATGCAGAAGGGTAACTTCTCGCTGTAAACTCCAAGGTTGCGGATTCGATTTTCACTCAAGGAATTCAAATTTCATCGTTAGATCCTAGATATTAGGAGAAATTAACTCAAAACTCGATAGTATATTACAACAGGCTTAAAAGGTTCAAAGTTACAAGACGACCTAATAAGCACGTTAAAAATATACTAAAATTAATCTTTATATATCATATTTCTATATTAAACACATACATATATGTACTGGTAAAAAATAAAGAATATATAGTAAGTAATAAGCATTTACATATGTAAATATTCTTCAACAAAACGCCAACACACTCTTGTGAACGATTTTTTTAATATAAAATAGCAAAATGTTTTTGTACGGTGTAGCAGTTTGTTCACGGTAATTATGTTCCGAACCACGAGAACTAAAATAACAATTTTAGTATTCCTGTAATATATGTACTTTAATTTTATATTATATTTTATAAATGATTTCCATAAATAATATAATAAATATGCGGCGTTGAGTTCTGCCACTCAACACGCAATGCCTCCAGAATTCGGCAGAAAGTGGGGAACGGAGTGTCTTAACACTAGGTTCCCTCTGCCTACCCTGCTGTGTGCGGGATACAGCGTGAAGCTGATTTGATATAATAAATATACACTTATTTTCCCTATAAAGGAAAAGTTTATACTCTATTCCGCATATAGTAGGGTAAAAAGACATACGACACTCACTCACTTTTCTCCGCGCTTTAGCTTGTGACCAGAGCGAGAATAATCACCTTAACGCTGCATCCCGCATACAGCGGGGTAGGCATAGGGAACCTAGTGTTAAAATATTCCGTTGTCCACTTTCCCTTGATCGAACCCACAACCAGTTACGTTTACAGTCAAACTTTGAGCCCCTGCGCCACGACTGGCCTCCATATAAATACACTCAAACCACTCTCAAAAGTTATTTTTAAAATTAATTTTACATAGAAATAGCGTATAAAAATTTAAAATTTAATATCGTGTATAAAACGGCGCCCTTTCAAACGGTGATATACCTCTCGGGGAAATGAAAGAGTTTTTCATTAAAGTGCAGTTTACGGGCGCACTCTTACGGCATGTTCTCGGGGTCTTTGACACGACACTAGTACCTACCTATATTGAAGGTTTGTAGAATGTTTAATTATAAAATTTTTAGTTTTATTTACTGATAGAGAGAGATTATTTTTAAATTATTTTTGTGCCCCCGTTCTGGTAGACAAAGCGCGGCGTGGAGCTCCGCCACTTAACAATCAATAAACATAAACTTAACATTTAAAATAGGGGGAAAAGTGCGGAACGGAGTGTCTTAATATTAAGTTTCCTTTGCCTACACTGCAAACGAATATAAAAATAAGCGTCAAAAATAAACACAGCTATCAATATCGTCTTTGTTTGAACAGATATTTCCTTTTACCTTCAATATTTAACTTTTTAATTGGAAATTTTATGATTAATTTCTGTAACTTTATCAATATTTTCCGAGTTTTTAAAGAGATTTTGATTTAATCATCGAAATCTGTTGTTTATTTTTCAAAATTGTACAATATTATATCGATATATGAATGCGCTTATCTCAGAAACTACTGGTTCAAATTGAGAAATGATTTTTGTGTTGGATAGTTCGTTTAGTGAAGAAGATTATAAGCTATATTACATCACGTCACTGCTTTCAATGTAACCGGGTTTTTTTCAGCTTTACGCATAGTAGAGTAGACGAGGGAGGGTCATCAAGAGTACTAGTCATCTATTGTTAAGACACTCCGTTCACATTAAGGCAATTTCATTACTCGCGGAACTCTTGAGGAATTCCGTGTTATGTGGCGGAACTCAACGCCGCTTTGCCTCGTTACCAGAAGAAAAAAATAAAAATATTAAAAATGTCATAATAGAGAATAGGAATCGAACCCACACTTCGCGTGTAGAGGTAGAGTTACACGCTTATGAAAAAAAATCTAAGCTTCAATTTATTTCCATTTCGTGTCAAATGAAATTGAATCAGTGTTGATAATCTAGATTTGTATTTGAAATGGCGTTTGATGCATTTTTAATTGAAACAGTTCCAGAAATCCATTTGTAGGATTGATATATTGTAAATAGTTACATAGCGATTTAAATCAGAACCAACAAAATATATATAATTTAGTGTTTTTTTTTTGTAGTAACTTTATAATGGAGGCACTACAACGAAACTACAGTATATTAGAAACACTATTGTTGAATAAAAGATTTTTCATATTTCACATTAATGTTAGGGTCTCTTTTCTTTTATCAATCTCCGGTTTTTATAATATTTCTATTCGATTAAATTTACCGCTGATTTTAGAGATATTACATGTTGCTTAGCGGAATTTAACGCCGTGCTTTATCTAGCCCGATTAGTAGGCCTATCTAGGATCTATAGCCTAATCTACTTTAATACATTAACCATAGTTCTAGCCTAGTAATAGATTAATATATTATTAAAGTTAAAATGTAATTAGTACAAAACTTTAGTCAGCTTGCGGTCGTTTTGAAGATTAAACGAGGGCTAGACAGAAATGGGTACATATTCTTAGTTGAAAGGAAACATTTGTGTTTAATTATTTTGTTACAACCGACCTTTGGTTGAGAGAATGTAGGCTTAATATTTACATTAATTCCTTTAAAAAAAAAACAGCTTTATGCTTTAGAGTATGCAGAGGACACCTCGTGTAAAGACATTCAGTTTCCCATATATATATTTAAATGAAACCACAGCTTTAACTACTCTATAAAAGCCTAATATAATTCAGAAAAAAATAAGTTCCCAAAATTGAAAAAGTTATTTTTTCAAATAAAATAAATAATAAAATAATCTTTTTAAAATAAAACGTATTTTAACCATTTGTAAAGAATATTATAAACACGCATACATACGCACACACTTACCTGTCAAAGCGGTAACGTCGCATACGATTCATTCAAGAAATCGAGTCGCAGCAACTAGCGTAGGTATGTAGCTAATGGCGGCAAAATTATGTTAAATGTCAAATCAATGCAACACTTAGGAATACACTTTAACACACTCACATTTATCGTTTCATTTGTCTACTTATTTAATAGATAGCTAAATTTTTTTTTCAAAGTGTTCACCTTGTTTTTGAATGCATAAATTACATCTACGTAACATTACGATATACGTCTTGGAGGATCTAGTCGGCATATTCTGGTTACGTATGAAGTCTTAAAATTTCGTAGCATTTAAATTAACGTCAATAAAAACTGGCCACACAAATTAAAATAATATCCAAGTTAGTTAGAATGTTGATATTTAGGCATTTTCGTCAGCGTTATGGCTAAATATCGTACGTAGCAGTTCTTATACCGAGGTCGTTGTCAGTCAAGTAGGTAGGATAGCCAAGTAATGAGAGAAGCAGCATTATTAAAGTCCAAATAACACACTAGAGTCAGAACAAAATAAGTTAACCGACACAAACAACACAATATTTAAAAACAACATTTCAAATCTTTTGACATCACAACAAACAAACTGTCACTGAAAAAGTCACTGTCACTGACATCTCAGCCGTCAGTGTGGCAATTGCAAAATCTTATTAAATAATTTACAACAAATATGTTATTTTTATGTTTTATTTGAATTTAAAAACCTAATAAATAAATTATAAAATTATTTGATTTGTTATTAAAATAATTAATAAAATTATCAATACTATTTACAAATAATTTTAAATACTTATTTATTTCGCATTGAGTTTTCGTTGGTTCTTCAATTGATACATTTATTTTTTTATTGAAATAGGCCAAGTTAATATAGGATCGAGTACTAAAAAATATAAAATAACACCATTTTCAATCAATTTCTTTTGAAGTTTTTTTACTTATCCTTCGTGAATAGCAGCGCTAGAAGACACGTCTACGAAATTGTAAAAAAAAATCTCTCTGTAAACATGGAATATGTGAGAGGAAAGGTTGGTTTTAAAGCTGAAATTCTACTTTAACTACATTTTTTTAAATTTCTGGACGCCATAAAGGCGTAGTAGTTATTTTTTTAATATACAATCGTGGGTTCGATAGCCACTGGGGATTACGATTATAATAAAAATATTGCTTAATATATTGTTTTGTATGCTTAAAACTCTTTTTGTTTCTTGATAATATACACATATTGTAATGATTAGAGATTAGAAAGATTTACATTTCCACCAGCAAAGAGTATTTTATCTTGTTGGAAATATACTCTTACGAGCTCAACGTAGTCCTTAAAAACTTGGAAACCAGACTCCACAAGTGGGCCGAATTCAGTTTCTTAGGTCTTATTACATAATACAAGTCGACTGTGTACAATGTTGGACCATTTTTTTTTATAAATACGAAAATTTCCCATTTCTTTCTTAAACTAATTTCTGGCCATTTTCAAATGAAAATGAGGACAACATCTTACTTCTGGTCCATTAATTTCACTTTACAGCATTTTCATCTTCAGGACTTTTAATCATAATTTATTTCTATTAGCTTTGTAGGGGATAATAGCCAAGTTGCTATATAATATTTTGTAAAACTTTTTTGTTAGATTGGCAGAAGCTGAATTTTCGAGACATTACGTGTTCAGTGGTGAAACGCTCAACGCCGCTTTGATTTGTATTAGAGCCACAAAATAAAAATTATTTATTCCCGCACGTGGGAATCGAAATTTCGCGTTTACAATCACAGGCAGTGCCACTGCAACATGACGGCTTGTATTATTATTCTATTGTAATATCCTTCTTATCTCTTTATATCAAAAATAAATATAATAAATCAGCTTCACGCTGTATCCCCCACTCAGCAAGGTAGGCAGAGGAAACCTGGTGTTAAGACACTCCGTTTTTCCATTGCGTGTTGAGTAGCGGAGCTCAACGCCGCGCTTTACCTCGATACCAGAGCGAAGAAATGAAAATATAAATGTAAATAAATATTCCATTTCCTTGAGTGGAGCTCGAACTAACAATCAGTCGATTTTACAGTCACACTTTATGCCCCTTCCCCCACAACCGCCCGCTTTATATCTGATCTATTTAAATAATTCAAATTTATACCGCAATTTAAAAATATTCGACGCTGGCGGATATTAAATTGGTATTTTAGAAGGTGACATCTGACGCCTGGAGCTTAATGAAGGAGGGCTCATTTACATATTTGTTAAATACTTAAAGCAAAATATTTTGGAGAAATTTACGTGAACTTTTACGTTATATATAGAAATATCATATTTCAGGCATATTCTGTCTTTTAAGAAACCATTGAAACTGAAAGATATTTTAAGGCTATAAGAATATTTAAGTAATATTTTTTCTCAAAAATAATATTTTTGTGATTGTGTTCAGTTAAATCATGACTTTGGTTAGTTGAGTAGGTACTGTTACTGTACTATACTGAACATCACGCTGTATAGGGTAGGCACTGCGAACCTGGGAACCCAATTTTAGGACTCTCCGTTCCTATTAAGATACTTCTGTTCTCCCACTTTTCGCAAAATTCTGGAGGCATTGCGTGTTGAGTGGCGAAACTCATCGCCGCTCTTTCCGTTGTTACCAGAGCGAAGAAATGAAAATATTAAATATTGAATTTCCTAGAGTTGGAATCGAATCCACAACTTGTCGCGCTTACAGTCGCACACTACTGCCGCTGCGACACCATAGAGGCCATTTGGCCTCATAAAAAAATATATTTATTAAAAAAAATTGCAAATTTCACACAAACAAGACGATGGCAAAAACATTTAATAAATTTCCACCCAGTTTCTTAACTTTACCTAATAAGTCCAACTTTACCTACTTCTTACATCTTAAGTTGAAGTTTTTCGGCGACACCAGGGTATGAAATTAGTCGCTAGACTTTATGAAGTTCAATTTAGATAATTAGTTAAAGCAGTTTCACTTTGTTAACGTAATTGTGAAGTTAGCACACTCGCGCTTGGCTGCCAGTTTTCGAGTTAAAAGTTAAAATATTTTTATTCATTATATATAAAGAACATTATAAAGAGTTATTATAAAGTTTCACTTTCTTACTGAATAAATAAGTTTTAGGCGTAGGTTAAAGAAGAATACAGAAGAAAATATATCTTTAGGTTCACACTGTATCCCGCATATACATATATATATTAGGGTAGGCAGAGTGAACCTAAGTGTGGGAACGTAGAGGGTTAAAATGCCGCATTCTCCATTTTTCACCCAATTTTTGAGATATCACGTTGATGCTTTGTCTTACTTTGTTTTTTATAACAACGGGAAATTGAAAATAATTAAACTTCTTGCTTAGAGGTCGAACCTACGAGCGTGTCCTTCATACGTTACGTCGCTTAAACGCTACGTCACTATTCAAATTTCAAGTAACTTTATCCAATAATTAAATTATATATAGAACTCCATTTTTGCAAAACTATTTGAAAAAAAAAGAAAAACAAGAAATTCTATTTAATTATAATTTTTCACTTTTTATGTAGTTCATAAATTAAATATTTTAAACACCCCATTCATTACTGTTTAAGGTTGACATTTGACCCGGCGACTTTTGACCTGGTTGAGTTACGCCTATTGCCTTTTAATAGCTCCCTTTGAATGATGTTAACGGAGTTTATAGACTCGTAATTTATTTAGTCCTTTGTGGGCTGAAATATGGACTATATTTTCGTAATGTTTTATTAGAATAGTTAAATTTATTAACAGTTTGGTGGTCTAGGGAAAGTTCAGCTTATAAATGTTGACAAATTTATAGTAAGATCTCTATATATTAACTATATATTACCTTAATACATAGCTAAACATTTTTTAGGCTCCAAGGGTCCTTATATCTGAATATTAGATATCATTTTCAGATTGATACCTCCGGGAGTTCCAAGATCTACTCCACAAATTGGGAATTGAACTCACAATCATCGCGTTTAAAGTCGCACACTTGTGCCCCTGCGCCATGACCGCCTGTTCATATATTTTATCATTGGACTGTATGTAGCCTCTGCTTTCACCTAAAAAATACGGCTATTATATATTACTTTATTCATTATTAATTGTTGATATGGATTATAATTAATAAATTATATTTATTTTCACTTCTATTTCGTACGTACGATTAGTTTCACTCAATTAGATTGTATCACGTGTTCCGTCAACACATTTGATGGAATTGCTATAATTTTGATATAATTTTTACGTAGGTATCCTATATTAGACTTTCAATACTTCTATACTAATATAATATATTTAAGATGAGGAACGGTCCTCACTTGAACAGAAGTGTCTTGATGGGAACATTGTGTCTTAACACTAAGTTCCCAGGTTCCCTCTGCCTTTTCCTACTTATCCGCCTACCTGCTATGTGCGGCACACATTATTCAATTGAAACCAGTAGTTCCAGAGATTTGCGTGTTCAACCTAACAAACTCTTCAATTTCATAATATTAGCATAGATTAGGTACACATAATATATTACATAAAAAAATATAATTATTAAATTTATTTCCTCATTACTATATAAAAAGTAATGTTCTTTTTCAATTTTTATCAAAATTCCTTAGAATAATAACCATAAATTGATATAAAACGTATATTTCTAAGTAAATTGGCCTTATTAGGTTATCTATATGCTTTCGTGCTGAGCGCCTACTAACTTTTTGTATGAAACAAACACGGCACGGCACGCGAAATAAAAACAAAAATGTTTATGAATTATATAAATGTATAGGAAATTATTTCACACAGTTATGCAAATCGAATGGTGTTTGTAAAAATGCACCAGAACAAATAAAATAAAATTACCATATTGTATTCACGAAGTGGTTTTTTGTAGCGTGAAGCTATCACGCTGTATCCCGCATATAGAAGATTAGTCACAGGCAGGCCACGCACCACATATTTTTCGAGATATGCGTGTTGAGTAACAGAACTCAACACCCATAAAAGTTAATATAATAATTCACAACGCGACTGCAAAACTCGAGACGTCGTAGATACGATTACTGGCAATCGAGGAAATTAAATATTTATTTGATTAAAAATAAAATAATTAAATGTATATTTTAATTTAGTCGCTCTCGCATCGGACAAAGCACGCCGTTAAGTTCCGCATCTTACGACGTGATGCCTCCAGAGTTCGACGGTAAGTGGGAAACGGAAATTTCTTAATGGTATCGGGGTGTCTCAACACTAGGGTTTCAGGTTCTCTCTGCCTATCCGGCTGTATGTGGAATAAAGTGTGAAGCCAAAAATAAAAAAAGGAAGTTTTTCTGTAATTTTGTTTCGAACATATATCGAATCGCTTTGCATATTTAATCATTAGTATACAATATAGATATTTGGTAGTAACTAGCTAAATATTAATTATACAGTCAAAATAGATCACATTAAATATAGAATACATAACCGCATTTAGCGTTCTGTAAATCATAGACAGGTTCATTAAAAATTTCCCACAAAACAATTTAATATGATAAATACGTAACATTTAGGTTAATTATCGAGATTAAGTTTAGTATTCATATGAATAATTTACATAGAGGCAATCTAAATGTAAACGTGTGGTTGTGGGTTCGATTCCTTTTCGTGAGAATGACTTATTATCTTTTCCGGCTCCGGTCACAAGCTAATAGGTAGCACTGAGTTCCAATACACAACGCGCAATGTTTTGAAAAATTTTGCGGAACACAGTGTCTTAACACTACCCTCGCTTATTTTCGCCCTAATCTCAGGAATTATTGGTTCGAATTTTCAAAAAATATGCTTGTATTTTAATCGAGGAAAGCATATAGGCTATACGACATTACAATAATCGATTTTATTTAACCTACATACCTGCAGACAGAGTTGTCTCTAGTACTAAATGTTCAAAGAGATAAAACCGTGGGTTAAAATTTTTAAGTCTTGTTTTTAAAAATTATTCACAAAATTTCGCCTACTGTTCTTCACTGACCATGTAACTTTTGTATGTATGTAATACAAAAGTTACTTTACATAATATGTAAAAAAAATTTGAACGAGAAAAATTTTGAAAAGCTTTTTTCATACGAATTTTCCTCCACATTTCAGCGAAGTTATTACAAATTAAGCGAACAAGTATGTATATGAATGTATGTTCACGTACAACAAACGCGGGAACAATAGACCAGCGCGAGAGTAATTAAAACTTGCTATTCATTGTAAATTATGTATTATTAATAATTTTCTGGGGTCGTAACATTGAAGATTATACTTTTATTATAAGGCTATTGTGGTGAAGTGTGATTGTAAATGTGATGATGTGGGCTTGAATCCCGCTCTCCAGAAAATAATTTGCAGTGTTAAGTTCCGCCATTTTCTCAAATATGATCAGTAAGCAGTGATCTGAGTGTATGTCAGTAGGTACCCTTCGTTTACCCTGCTATGTCCTGGTGAAAAATTCAAATAGTTACGCGTCAGTCATTTTTGGTCTATCTAAATTAAAGAATCGATACACTTATTTTATTTAAAAAACTTTTTACTACCAAAACAACATACTGTCAAGAAAACTGAAAATTTAATGAAATATATTCATGCAAAAACATGTTTTTTTCCAAATAAGCATTAATTTATTAAAAAAAACGAATTGACCTTGTATAACGAAGCGTTTACCAACAGAACAATACGTCGCGCACACTGTACTATGTTAGCAGCTCTTGACCTCACACAGGCATCTCACTGTGGACTAGAAATAAGCTTTTAGCTCTCACTAAAGATAGCTTTGGAAACTAAAAATGTATGTAAATATACATATATGTATATTACATTTTTTTAGCTTCACGCTGTATCCCGCAGGTATCAGAGTAGGCAGAGGGGACCTGGGAATCGAGTGCTAACACTTCCGTTCTTTACTTTCCGCTGAATCCAACGCCGTGAGTTACAGAACTCAACGCTGTACATTGCCTCATTGCCTGTGAGAAATGGAAATATTTATTTTCTTCGAATGGGAATCGAACCCACAACCGTCGTGTATACAGCCGCATGCTTGTGCCCCTTCGTCACTACAGGCCTCTATATTTTTTATATTTCTATATCATATAGAGTGAGTTAAAAATTTATCACAAATTTCTTTTTTTTCACATGATATTTTTTTTTTTTTTAAATTATAGTTTCTCCAAAGAGAATCGAACCCACAACCAAATAATGTACATTTTGATACTGACTATAGCGTAAAATTTAATTTATAAAAGTTTACACAGTGCTTTTTCTAGTATCCCAAAAGGAATTCACAAATAAGCTTTAAAAATTTTACTTCAGTACAAAAAAATCTTGTGTATTCCATGAAAAATTCCTATGAAAACACGTTAAGCAAACCGCAAGCATGAATGCCGTATAAATATAATAGTACTTTTAGGTAATATCGCTGTTAATACTCGGAAAAGGTTCCTCGGGGGACCGGAAGTAATATAAGAAAGAGCATATATGCTTGCATAGTGTTGTGACTTATTATTTAAGGTTTTGAGTGTGTTGTTTGTTTTTGGCTCGGTAATTATTGAAGACATTTAACAATTTAACAACTGATGAATAAATTTCATATTCTTTTAACTTACCTTCCTTACCTTACATATAGCAGGGTATACATAGGGAACCTGGAACCTACTATTAATACCCTCCGTCCCTCTTAAGACATTTCCGTACGTTTTATTTTTAAACTAGCTAAGAAATTAAAATATTCAATGAAATTCTAATTTCTTCAAATAGGAATCGAACTCACAACCTATTGCGCTTACCATCCCATGCTTATGAAAAAATATATATGTATACATATATATATATCAAAGTTACGTGGTAACGACGGTATAAATAAAATAATACTTTGAAGTAATATAGCTAGCAACTGGGAAAACTTTCCTGCGGGAACGGAAGCAATAAAGGGGATTGAACTACCGCTTTGTCTATACCAAGTACTGGTACATAGATTTAATAGTAAAGCTACTATTGTGAACGTTTATATATTATTATTTCTAATATTTCTTTTTAAAGGCCACCGTTGCATAGTGGAACAGTGTGATTGGAAAAAGATGCTTGTGGGTTCGATCTAAAAATTAGGTGAAAAGAGCGAAGAACAATGTTTCTTGGCACTAAGTTCCCTATGCCTACCTTGCTATATATGATACATAGTGTGAAGCTGAAAAGACAAAAAAATGTTTTATCATCATAATTGTATTTTTTTTGCGTTATATGCAAAAGTAGTGTAAGAACTCCTTTGTTTAGCAATATTTATAATATTAGTACTTATATGCTTGTTTTTAAGATCATATCAATGTATTTTTAAAGAATTTGAATGTAGTCACAGTATTTGTACAAAAAAAGGAGATATATATGTAGGTTATATATAGTTTCAATATAATTAAAACATTTTTCATTTGTTCCAGGACTCCTATCATGGGATTCAGGCGAGCATCAGGTCGATCTGGAGAAGGAACTGGCTACCCTCACGGCCCAGGCACCCGAGGGGGAGGAAGCCAGATACGGTTAGTACCTTAACTTATTGATTTACCTTATAGTTAAGTCTAAAAAGTCTTGTGCTAATTTTTCAGAAAATCCATATATAGAATCTATTAATTCTTTTAATTCGTACATTGAACAACGGATAAATCGAAAAATGTATCTTCGAGTAAACAGAAAGTTAAAGCATAATAATCTTGAATATAATAAATATATTCTGGATTGGAACTGACCTAATAATTAAAGCTCTTACCATAAAAGGCTAACTGAGGTATCGGCACAGGAGCACAAACTTGCGACTGTAAATGCGACAAGTTGTGGGTTCGATTCCTACTCGAGAAAATGATATATTTCATATTTTCATTTCCTTGATCTCAACGTTTCGTCGTTACCAGATCGAGAAAATTAAATATTTAATATATTAATTTCCGGTAACGATCTGGTAACGAGGCAAAGCGCAACTTTGACTCAACATGCATTGCCTTCAGAATTCGCCAGAAAGTGGAGAACGGAAATTTCTTAATGTAAACGGAGTGTCTTAACATTAGGTTCCTAGTCTATCTACCCTGTTATATTTAGAATACAGCGTGAAGCTAAAAAAAACCTAATTTACGTCGATCAATAATATAAGTAAATGTAAAAAGAATGGATTTTATATTTATTTTCCAAAAAATACCTTCTAGTATACTTATTTATAAAGAATATGGAATCAAATATGTATAATCCAATTCTTCTTGTCAGATAAAGGTTAGGTATTTAGTAATATTTCAAGTGAATCACGCCCGCAACTTTCCGAGAGATCTACGTTTCTTTTAGTGAAATGAAAAAAGTTAGGAATAATTTACGTCCAAAATGATCTCCATACATCACAGATAAATAAAAAATATCTCAAATAAAGGTCTACATATAAATGAATTTGTTTTTATGTCGAATATCAGAGAATATGTAATTAAAAAACCTAAAATATAAAAAACACGCTTTTATATACTAATTGCTACAAGGATTGTAGAATGTCCTCAGAACTATAGTTCTACTATTCAGGTCCTGGCTCCATCCTCAGACCAGCTCGATACCAACGTGTCACCTAAGCAACGTAACTGCTATGTTTCATTGAGTTACAAATATCAAATTCAGTTTCTTAGATTTTTCTGTTTCTTACCTATTAACAACATATTAAAAATCGATATAGACAAAGATAATTTACTAATAAATTATTCCGTTCTCTACGTTTTATACTACTAATTAGAGGGTACCAAGACACTCCGCTCTTCACTTTCCACCTAATCAACACCTCTTGTCTCCGCCGCTCTTGATTTAACAGAGAGATGGAATAATCATTTCTTAAATGCCACGACGGCCTCTAATATATTTATATATATTTTTTAACAAAATTACTTCAAATGTATGCCATAAATAATGTTTAGATAATGGCCCATTAAAAAAGGGAATGATATGTGAGCTTTCGATAACAGTCGTTAGAAGAGTTATGATGAAAAAAAATATATTATATACGGGTTTATTTTGTTCTTAAAGAAATTGGTATATGTATATACAAAAGTAGAAGGGATTATAAGGTCACTTATATCATTTATATAATAAAATCTTTTTAAAATTAGTTATAGGATAATTAACATGACGATAAAATAATAATCGAAAATTCGGAAAGCGATACATGCGGTACATGCTATATACGGGATACAGCGTGAAGCTAAAAAAATACCAATCGAAATTAAGCTTTATATAGATAGATATGTACGATCTAATACCTCCCCGCGGCTTTCCAAAACCATTCAATCCCCTCAAAAGTTATTGGAATCCATCAAACGTGTAAGCCATTTCATTAATTCGCAGTTTCATAACATTCATATTTGGCGGTGTTCCAACGGGAACGGGAACGTGAAATGTACGCGTTATCTCAATTTCTAGATGAACGATTTTACCAAACATAGATTTAATTAATATGAGATGAGTTATAGCATCAAAATTTAGTAATAATTTATGCTTAACTGTCTGTAAACGTGACTGTTGTGGGGATGAGTTAGGCATAGGGAACCTGGTAACTTAGTGATAAATCACTCCATATTCATTGAGACCCTTCCGTTCTCCACTTTCCACCGAATTCGGAAGGTGTTGCGTATTGAGTGACAGAACTCAACGCCGCGCTTTGTCTCGTTACCAGAGCGAGGAAAAGAAAATATGTAATTTTCTCAATTTGTAATCGAACAAATCGGAATTTACAGTCGCACGCTTGTGCCCCAGCCACGACTGGCCTCAACCATTTAAGTAATGCTTAATACTAAATTATGCTGTAGATTATGTACATACTAAATTATATAAAAAAATATACATACGTGAAGAAGTTTTATCATTCCTAATAAAAAACTCTAAAATAAGCTCCAGAATAAAAATCTAAAATGAACGTTGTGCAAATATAAATTTCTCTTCTAAAATAGTAAAATTTTTCCTCAGAACAATACGTTGTAGAGTATCACCCAGACACTTTTGCGGAATTCTCGCTAAAATGTTTTTTGTAGGGAAAAATGAAAAAAAAAAAACACGCGACTCACACGAGTATGAAATTTAAACGATGCAGGGAATTTTTCTACTTGCTCTTTTGGTTTATAATGTTCGTGTAGTTGTTGGGTAACTTTGTATTTTGAATTTACGCTTCGATAAACAGAGAACTTGTACTCTACTGTACTTGACATTGCGTGTTGAGCTGCGGAACTCAACGCCGTGCCTTGTATTACAAAACAGGGGAAATAAATATATAAGTTAATAATGCAATCATTACCCTAGTAGGCATCGCTAAATAACTATGAAAGCTATATAAGAGAGTCGCTTATTACCATTTTAATATATATTTATTTCTAATACAGAATTATTATTAACATGATACTGTATCACTTGTAGAAGCAGGCTAGGCAGAGAAAAATCTAGTGTTAAGACACTACCTTGCCCACACAAGAGCGTGAGTGGTCTCAGTTTTTAAAACATTCTGCGATTTGTCGTAAAACGCAACGATTATAAATTAACTTTTTTATTTATTTAACTCTCCTATTGTAAGGTGACGTTAAGCAATTTTGTACTCAACCCCTCAGCCTATTCTGGTAAGTTAGAAACTTTTGCTCCATAACATAAGAAAAGATAAGACAAAATAATTTCCGAACAAACCTTATCTCATTCATTCTTTAACTTTTGATTTAAAAATTGTAAAAGTTATATATGATAATACTTCTAAATATGAAAATGTAGACCTTGATTCCGTAAAAAGTTCCAAGTAAAGATTCCTGATATTAAGGTCTTGCTGAATTATGCCCTAGGTTCCCTTCGTGTACGCTGTGCATAGTAGTGCTTAGACATTCCGTTCACTTCTTTCCACAAAATTTTGGAAACATTGCCTGTAAAGTGGCTGAGTTCAACGCAGCGTTACTCTTATTACCAGAGCGAGGAAACGCAAATAACTCATTCCTCCGTTGAAAATCAACACTCAGCTCATAACTGTTCAAATCAAGGCGGTAAATTAAAATATATACTTTAATTTAATATATATTTTTATTTGAGGCCAGTCGTGGCGTAGCGGCACAAAGTGTGGCTGTAAAACCGACTGGTTGAGGTTTCGATTTAAACTCGAGGAAAGGAAATATTTACTTAAATTTATACTTCCGTCTGGTACCTTCTTCGCTCTGGTGTCAAGGCAAACCGCGGCGTTGAATTCTGCCACTTAACACGCAATGTCTCCAGAATTCGACAGAAATGCCTTTGGAATAGGGAATGGGGTGTCTTACACTAAGTTCCCTCTGCCTACCCTGCTGTGTGCGGGATACAGCGTGAAGCTGTTTTTAATAAAAAAAAAAACAAAAATATACCATAAACAAATACATACATATGTTACAAATCAAAGAATAAACTCATCTAAACCGATAATTCCCGTTATCGACTGTTCAATACATTCAAACGGCTGTTTTCAAGAGCCCTCGACATCTGCTGTGACTTTGTATAGACGCGAATGAGCTTAGATTATCTGAACGCGTTGGTAGCTTTTTACTTTATATTTCAGTATTTTTTGTATGTTGTTTGAATGTGATGTTTTTCAATACAATATAAACGGATTATTTCTTTCCTGTTATTTCAATTTTTGCTTAGTTATTTTTCACGTTTTTTCAACAGTAGATTTAACAGAAATAATCCGTTTATATCATAAATATATGAATGTAAATAAATATAATTATAATCTTATGATGTTAGTCACGACGCATAAACGCCATTCTAGGAAATTAAATATTTAACATTAAAATGTTAAATATTTCTTCGCCCTCGTGTCGAGGCAAAGCGCGGCGTTGAGTTCCATCATTCCTCCAATGCCTCTAAAATTCAGCGGACGGAGTCTTAAAACTCGTTTCCTTCTGTCGACTCTGCGCGATACAGCAGGACGCTTAAAAATCTTACCTACCTAATATGCAAGTTAATTTTAAGTTGAATTACGACAATAAATAAGTTACACCAACAGAGCTTCACAAAGGTACTTCTCAAAGAACAGCCAACGGATTAAACTATAATGAACTTTACTAAGTTCGTCGAGTCGTGAAGACGATATATTAAATATATCTAATATAATATATTTTTAGCTTCACGCTGTATACCGCTGCTGTATGAGCAGAGTAGGCGGAGCGAAGTGTCAAGACACTCCCTTCCCGATACATACAATGACGTGTCGAATTGGCGAACAATTAACACTGCACTTTGTACGCAGTTGCGCTTCTAACCAGAGCCAGGAAATGAAAATAATTAATTTCCCCAATTGGGAATCGAACCCACAACCGTAGCATTTACAATTGGTTGATATGCCGCTACACCACGGCTGCCTCAAGCTGTGTATAATGTATATATAGAATAATTAATTCTACAAAAGTAAAAAAATATAACTTTAAGCCAGGGTTAAAAAACCTTTTGTAAAAATCTATTTTTTTGTCAGCAACTCATTATGAAAGACCTCTAGGCGTCATTTCGACGCGAAAGCTTAAATTGTTTGAAAAGAATTACTCGTCAAATTAGCGTTTTTGAGATTTATGATGCAGATAATTTAGGGCATAGTATAATAAAATATTTTTTTATTACGGAGTATTCTATTTTTGCTAATTTTTATTAATGCGGTTTTATGCATAGCAGGGGCGGTACTTCGGCAGAGGGCCATTCCCATTTTAAGCTCAATATTCGAGACATTACGTATCAAGTGACGAAATTCAACGCCGCGCTTTGTTTGCTAGAATGGAGAAGAGAATATAATTTTATGTTTCCTTCAACTGGGAATCAAATTCACAACTATCACGTGTATCTTATTATTATACTGTCAAACATTAGTGAAAATATAAAAATATATTTATGTGAAACAAATAATATAATATAACTCCCATAAAAGGCTTATAATTTCGTCTAAAAACAACCATTACGCAAGATAATGTTGGGGAAAATCCATATTTCCAACGTTCCACTCAGCTGAGTGTGATAGAGATAAACGATTCAATTTCGGGCGTGGCGGAGTGCCATTAGCCCTGTTTACACGACAAGTTCAAGGGCGTTGAGTCGGGGCTCGAATTTCTTATTATATAAGATTTTCTTTTAAGGGTTTTGACCTTTAAGCGTATACGAGTAAACCTTTGATGATAAGAAAAATCTCGTTCTTATAGATTAAAATGAATTTTATTCGCAGCTTTTGGCAAGAGAAATAACAAGTTGTGTTACACATACACCACATGTGTATGATAGTTATGACTACTGAGGGAACTTGGAAACCTAGTTTTAGGACAATCCGTTCTCGTTAGGATACTTCCGGTGTCCACTTTCTGCTGAATTATGGAGGTGAAACTCGACGCCATGCCTTAAAAAATATTTTAAAAATATAGTAGGTACTCCTCCACTAATAATAAATTCAGATTAATAATAACCCACTTTGTTACAGGCGAAAGATTGATCCAGTATGCTTCAGAGAATCTCGTGACAGAAATCCTGATCCATCCACAGATGAACACGCTGATGCAATGTATGAGGAACTTGCTCAGCTCGTTCACCAGGCACCGACACCTTGTGCACGCCGGATATACGTTTGCCGGAAACGGCTCATGGATTATGCAAGTGAGTGACCTAAAGATAGTACTCCTACTTACTTAGTTTTGGTTATATTTGTACCTGTAAATAAAGGTTTAGTCTATACTAATAATTGTGATTTGGATAATTTTATAAATTAATGCTTTCTCTAAAGAGGTAGGTCAGGATAGGCAGAGAGAAAGTAGTATTAAGACACTCCGTTCCCCATTGTCCGTTGAATATTCAAGAATGTCTTGAATTAGTGAGTTAAGTGGTGGATCTCAACATCACGCTTTCTTTCATGAAATAGCAGGGTAGATAGAATCAGGTTCCTGCTATATGCGGAATACAGCGTGAAGCTAACAAATATCAAGTAAAATCTCTTATTTTACTCTACCCACTTACTGAATTGTAAGTAAAGTACAAAAGTAATAAATATATACTCCATATATTTGTTTAAATATCGACTCTTTGTGCCCTCATAGTAAAATATATATGTATATAGGTATATATATTAATTAAAAAAATATTCAAAATTTCGTTAACATGATACTACGATTTTAATTAGCGACTACCTGGATGGACAACAACGAAATTAAATAAAAATAGTATTTGTATTTTCAGTTTATATTTGTATTTGTTTTTATATGTATTTACTTTCGTACACAAATAAGGATTTTAATTTAGAGAAAAAATCTGCAATAACTCGTTATATTATTGCTTAAAAACTCTTGGTAACTACTGCGATTTTTTTTATTTGAAAGTAAATTTAAAAACGATAGGTAGAATACAAAAAATTAAAAATATAAGTACCCATTATATATTCGAATAAATGTCATAAAGAAATGAAATTTCATTTTCGTACTGCATTCGAAACTTCAAAAATACAATTCTATAGCAAAAAAACAGAACTATAATAAAAAAAATTATACCGTAAAATTTAAAATTTTCTACAATTTCAATTTTCATCATACGAAAAGCATATACTTGTGTACTTTTTTGCCGACGCTACGTGAACTCGCCTCCAGCTCTTAATTTCCGCTTCACTTGAACGCGACATTAACAGATTGATATTAAATGACATTGATTTATCCGGGAAATGCGCTTTGACGTGCAATGTTTACCGTGTTACATTTTCTCGTGTTTCCCATATACTTTATTTTATTTCTAATATAAGTAAATCTTATTTTTAAGAATAATATAGTGATAAATCACAATGTTTTTGACATTTCGACTATTTTAGAGGGAATATTTTTGTTTAGCTTCACGCTGTATCACGCACGTACACTGTGGTAGGCAGAAGGAGCCCTGAAACCTACTGTTAAGAAGGAGCGTCTTGTTCTCATTAAGATACATTTCGTTTCCCATTTCAACCAAATTCTCTTGGTAAACAGCTATAATATCAATACAAATATAATCTAGAGTGCTGTTTAAGCTTATAAGTAAAAATTACATTAAAATATATCCATTGCAATTACAAAAAACTGAACACGCGCGATTCGGGCTCGCTCAACGAGGGTTCCGTACATAATTAGAGGCTCAAGCTTTTTCTGAAATTCAGGCTTAGCTTAGCCATAGCCCTTTCTGACATCTCACTTGGCTTTAATACAAAATTTTGCCCTCTTTTAAGGCTATTATTCTTTTTATTTTAACCACAAATGTATAGTTTGAGATTATTTCCTAAATTAGTACTACCTATACATGAAAGAATGTTCATTAGTTTTACTTATATTTAAAGTCGCAAACAAAAATAAAATTCAAGCATTAAGAGCTTGGGAGTTGAGACCTTTAATTTTATTTTAATAGTTTCTGCCTTACTTAATTTATCATTGTATTTATGTATTTGTTTATTGTTTTTTTTTTTATCTTTTTCTGTTTTTTTCTAATCATCCCTAAAATTTAGTATTTTATGTAAATTCGAATTTTAAATAAATATATATTGGAATTGTTGGAATGAAAACATATTGGAATTAGAAGGTTGGAATTTGATCGAACGAAATCGAACTCATAACCATCGCACTCACCGGCACACACGATACGGCCATGATTTCTTTTAAATTACGTACGAAAAAAAAATCACAACCAGATATGACTAACACCATATTTTTCTTACAGGATGGGACATTCTCCCTCGCGGACTTTACTGACGCTTACCAAGAGAACGAAGTGCAGCGCGTCATACGCGCTTACGAGAATTCTATTTCGATTGATATCCACTGCTCGACCGGCGGCGGAGAGTGGCAGAGACTCCCCGACATGCCCTTCGTCAAGCACTGCAAGATACGGATCAACCCCACGGACATACTAGACTCTGGCTCTCAAGCCATCAAGGACTTTACTAGTAAGTACTTTTGTTAGATTAATCTTAAGATTTTTTATAGAAATATCTTTACTTAAACAATTCAGTAGTAACTTAAGTTATTTCTTGGATTTGGGATTTTGTAAGAGCAATATAAGCTAATAATTTTGTAAGATATCTGTTTTTGTACCAATTTTTAAAAAAATAGCTGTTCTTTTTCTTGTGATTTATAAGACTTGGTGAACGTTAAGACGTACAATAGAAAGTTCTGTTAATTACCGTTTCCGTAGGAATACTTTTTAAGTGTCGTTAGTGTTTATAATAACAAGAGATATACCCATACATACATAGATTTAAATAAAAACAAACATATTTAATCGTTATTAGAGAACTATATCAAAATTAGTAAATTCCAAACATCAGCGAGTCTATTGAATTAAAATCAACGCTATTTAATTATAAGCTGAAACGTACACGTTTTATTAGATTTGTTTGGTCGTACGTGAGCAAAAACAGAAGAGTACTTCGACTGTAGGATTTATCACCGCTTTTGATGTCCCGAAATAGTTTTTAGAATCTGGATTTAGATCAAAAATAAAATCTAGTGAAGAATTCTTTTTCAAATATTAGTTTATATTAGTTCATTTTTTTTAAATTTTAGAGTTTCTTAAGAATCTGTTGTGATTAATAAATTTAAAAATATTAAAATAAAAGTTGCACAATCATGCTAAATTTGTCGCTACAGAAATTTAAAGTTATTACAACAACAACACTAACAAGTGAAGTCTTTTACAATATTAAGAAATATTTAATCGATGAACATGTATTAAAATAATATTATTAACATTTTTAACATTCTTTAAGTGCTATTCCACACTTAGGAAAGAACAATACTTATTTAGAAAACGTATAAAAATTTGAACGTATCGGTACTCGAAGCCGCACCTCCTGGAAACCGACCAGGCGCTGTGACCACTGACCCATACGTTCACATTAACGTTCGAGTCCCGCTACGTTTTTAAATTTTTTTTAATTACGTTTAATTTTTATACGTTTTCTAAATAAGTATTTTAATATAATGTTAATTGAATCAAATGTAGGATATCTATTAATATATGTAATACACAAATTGTAACATAGAAATTGAAAGAGCAACTGTTATTAAAAATCACAGTTTTTGCTAGTTATTCTCATCAGAACGACCTACCGAGCCGGAGGTAGCTTTAGATTCAAAATCTTTTTGCAAAAGTAGTTCGATAAAGAATATTTTTAATTAGAGGCCAGTCGTGACGCAGGGGCACAAAGTGTGACTGTAAAACCAACTGGTTGTGAGTTCGATCCACACTCGAGGAAGTGAAATATTTACTTAAATTTATATATCCATTTCTTCCCTCTGGTGTCGGGGCAAAGCGCGGCGCTGAGTTCTGACACTCAACACGTAATGCCTCCAGAATTCGGCAGAAAGTGGAGAACTGAGTGTCTTAACACTAAGTTCCCTCTGCCTGTGTGCGGGATACAGCGTGAAGATTGATTTATTAATTGTATATTTTTAATTCAAATAACTCTTCAATCACAAAGTTCAAGACAAAATTCAAGACCACAACCACGACCTCTAAGTAACTTAACAGGCAAAATTGTAAGCCTCAAAATGAGACTATAATTTCTGCTTTAGATTTCTATTCCGGGCGCTCAATCAAAGCAGTGACTTCAAAACTAAAGCCACCCATCATTCCCCACCCATTGTTTGTCTCTACTTTGCATATGAATACAGCAATTTACTTTGAAACTCCGCGACGGTTTGCAATTCCAATATACACTGAGGACGCCATTTCTACAGCTTTTCTATAATAGAACAGAGAACTAAGGTTAGGACACCTTGCTTTCCACTTTTTTGCCTTGTACATTGAATGTTAAGTAGCGGAACTAAACGCCACATTTTGCTGTCCGTGATATATGTATTTTTTCAGTATGAAAAACTCAGTGTCAATCGAACATAATTGAACCCTTCAATCTCAGGAACCACTGTTCCAAATAATCGTTTTTTTTATTGTGAACAGTCCATATTTTCCAATAGGCAGAATTACCTCAGACATTTAGAATGTGTCATGTGTGATACACAACTCTTACTAATATCAATTTAACCACACAGGTGAAGCTGCAGGCAAAAGCTAGTTTACGAATAAAGACTAATGAGACCGCTTCGACAAGTTCTGTAAACGAAATTACAAACAAAGTCAAAGACGAAATTCTAGGTTTGTTATACTTGCTTGTTAGAATGTCAAGTTATACAAAAAATATGGAGATAATAAGAGATGGCTTTAGGCTTTTACATTATAAGTGTTTGCTAGTCAAGAGTAGTGAATTCTATCCAATTATTATAATAAAATTACTTATTTTCATTCCCCTGATATGGCAAGACAAAACGCGACGTAGAATTCCGCCGCCCAACGCACTATATCTTGAATATGGCCGCGAAATAGAGATGGGAGTTTCGTGACAATAGGTTTTCTCTGCCTACCGTGAAACTACAAACAATTAACTATACTAAAGTTGTGTGAAATATTAAAATGCTTTTTTGTATTTATTTTAAAAATCCACATTCCACAAGTTGAAAATACACATTTTGAGACAAAGCATTTGGTTCAGCTAAAGAATATTTTATAATGTGGAGAGCAAATATTGTTTTTATTTCACATGAGGTAAAAATTTAAAATATTGAAAAGAATATATTATTTTAACAGACCGACTGTTGATTTTTTTCTACTTTATACAAGTAATAACGGACTAAAAGATTTTTTATTTTTCATAATAAAAATAACTTTTAATTCTTATTTTTATAAATTTAAATGTACTGAAATGTTATACTTCATCTGTAATCTGCCTGACTGTAGTAAAGATGGTTGTGGTTTTTATCCCGTCTTAGGGAAATGATCTAGATTTCTCCTTTCTGGTAACACAAACCGCATTGTTGAGTTCCGCAAATAAACAACAAAATATCTCGTATTCAGGCGAAAAGCATCAACAAACAATAGAATGTCTTGATAATAAAAGGTTCTGCTTACCTTGCCACCACACGAATTAACGATAAAGCGAAGAAATTTAAATATAATTTAAACAAATATTTCATTTTCTCGAATGGGAATCGAACCCACAACCAGTTTAAGAAGACACAAGACAGGAGACAGAAAACAGTATATGAGTTGAGTACAAAAAGGTAAATGCCTTTTATAAATCCACTTTAATGATACTGTCAAAGGAAGTTTATACTTAGAAAAAATAATTTTCAAGCTTAGCGTTTTTTATTTCATCGTCTAATATTTCTTAGCAATTTGTATGGAAATAAAGATTAAAAGAAAATGAGGCGGATTAGGAAAATTCATCGCCGTTTAGGCGATTTTAAATTATATTCTTTGTAGAACGTGAACGTTTGAAATTAATTTTCTTTTATAATAATGAAAGATCGTTTTAAATATTTTTATAATTACATTTATTATTGAACAAACAGAAATCATTTAATATAACTTTTTTTAATATTACCTTTAAACCGTATTCCGTAATATAGTAAGAACGCAAGGAAGAACTAGTAGTAAAACACACAGTAATCTGCTTACCGTCTTAATTTGAGATACTGCATGTTAAGTGGTTGTTGATGGATTAATGATATTTAATTGTGGTAGGTAAGTAATATACATAAAATATATTACGATAGTTTAAAAAGTCCAATAGTAGGTTCAATTCTTGTCTTATGTTAAATACAGATTAAAGTAGGCAAAAATGCGAAGACAGATATTTTAGTGGTCATAACTAAGAATTTTGTATTTCACATATTAAGAGCTCCAGGTAACTCTGACCGCTACAGCCGATTACATCGAAACGACTATTATGATGTAATATAACCTAAAGCCTTCTCTACAAATGGGCTATTAAAAAAACTTTTCAATTGGAACCAGTAGTTCCTATTAAAACAAACTCTTCTTACCAACTCCACTTACTTCCTCTACTCGCTTCATAATACAATATTAATTATAAATTAAACACGAAGACGCTATACTAAATTCAAGCGTGAAGTTATTAACGAGTTCCATTATACGAATTTCATGCAATAAGAAACTTTCATCCAAGTCCTCCATTGTGACGTCACTTACATCCACACCCTCACGTGGAATTAGAGATTCCGGTAATTTGTTGAACTCCGAACAAGTTGGTCTACGCTCGGAGCGATACAACGCAAGTCATAGGCGCTAGCGAGTCTGTTATGTGGATTTGTTTTGAAGAGTTCGTGTGACTGTTGATGGTTGGGACTTCGATTCCCACTCGGAGGTTGAAGTATTTTTGTTTGAATCCTCTGGTTGCAAGACAAAGCGCAGCGTTCAACTCCGGCGACTCTTTCAACAGGCAGATGTTGAAAATTATGAAATTTGTGTATGTAATAATACTAAATTGCTTCTGCCTATTCTGCTTTACGAAAAATATATTACCATAAACTTATTTAAAAAAAATCTTCTCCTCTAATACTCTTTTTTAGTTAGTTTCTGATCTAAAATAGGAAATATTTAATACTAGCGGCCCGCCCACGGCTTCGCCCGCTTAAATACATGATTATTGATTTAAGCAGAATTGATTGACAACTATAATAAAATAAAATAAATAAATAAATCAGCTTCACGCTGTATCCCGCACACAGCAGGGTAGGCAGAGGGAACCTAGTGTTAAGACACTCCGTTCCCCACTTTCTGCCGAATTCTGGAGGCATTGCGTGTTGAGTAGCAGAACTCAACGCCGCGCTTAACCTCGACATCAGAGCGAAGAAATGGAAATATAAATTTAAGTAAATATTTCATCTCCTCGAGTGGGGATCGAACCCACAACCAGTCGGTTTTGCAGTCACACCTCGTGCCGCTGCGCCACGACTGGCCTCACACCCTATAATAGAATGACAAACAAATATAAAGACAACATACAACAACATATATAATATAAAGACAACTATAATGACTTCTAATAT
>JAATLQ010036505.1:0-39274 GCA_013421005.1 Heliconius erato x Heliconius himera | reverse complement strand
TTTAACTCAATTTAGGTTCTAAAGTTTGGTTCATCAAAATCGGTTCATTAAAAAAAAAGTTATCGTCATTTGAATGAACTCAAGGCATTAGCTTGCCAGCGAATGTTATATAGAAATCGCGCTGGTATGACCCTGGCTAAAGAATGACATTCGAAACGTCTTGATTATATGACTGTTGATAAAAATATATATTTTTGAAGCACTATTATACAATATTTTATACAATAAAGTAAACAATGTCAGTCGTGGCGCAGCGGCAAGAAGTGTGACTGTAAAACCAACTGGTTGTGGGTTCGATCCCCACTCGAGAAGATGTCGAGGTTAAGCGCGGCGTTGAGTTCTGCCACTCAACACGCAATGCCTCCAGAATTCGGCAGAAAGTGGGGAACGGAGTGTCTTAACACTAGGTTCCATCTGCCTACCCTGCTGTGTGCGGGATACAGCGTGAAGCTGATTTATTTATTTATTTTATTTTTTTATAGTTGTCAATCAATTCTGCTTAAATCAATAATCATGTATTTTAAGCGGGCGAAGCCGTGGGCGGGCCGCTAGTCTATAAATATGACGGCGACCGCCATTTTTGCACTCGAGGAAGTAAATTGTAAGGTATCTTCTTAACTTTAGATGGTATTTATGCAATATTTTATGAGTTCCAACTAGCATTTACTGTAAATATTTCGCACTGTATTTATGGATGTGTTTTGTAATTTTGTAGTTATTTTGTTGATGTTAGTAGTTAGGTTCTATATAACGTACTATTAAAATATCGTCGTGTCGTGTCGTGGCCCAGAGGCGCAAAAGGTTCGATTTTCTATTGAGAAAATGAAATATTTGAGGCCAGTCGTGGCGCAGCGGCACGAGGTGTGAAAAATCGTCTGGTTGTGGGTTCGATCCCCACTCGAGGACATGAAATATTTACTTAAATTTATATTTCCATTTCTTCGCTCTGCCACTCAACATACAATGCCTCCAGAACTGGGCAGAAAGTGGGGAACGGAGTGTCTTAACACTGGGTTCCCTCTGCCTACCCTACTCTGTGCGGGATACAGCGTGAAGCTGATTTTTTTTTTAATATTTAATATTTTCATCTCCTCGCTTTGGTGTTAAGACAAAGCGCGGTGTTGAGTTCCGCCTCTAGAATTAGGCTTGAAACGGAGCGGAATGTCTTAACACTAGGCTCCCTCTGCTCTGTTACTTGCGGGATACAGCGAGAAGCTGAGAAAAAAAAACCTTAACGTAATAATATGGCTTATAATAAAAACTGCAGATATAAATTCTATTTATCTTTTTTGTCGTATTTTTTTTATATAATTTGTATCAGAATTGGCCTTGTAAGGGGCCTAATTTATACGATGTACGGAATATAAGTAAGTTTGATGATAGATAAACTGAGTACCTAAACATAATAAACTTATATCTAAAATTTACATACAATATAACATACTATTTTACTTATATATATAAAAAATATTAAATTTTATTTGATTGACCATACTATAAAACAAAATTTAGAGTGCATGGAGGAGATTCTCTAAAGCCGAATTATGTAAGCGCGTCGTAACTGCGGCGGGCTTGCGTAACGTTCTCTAACTTATTGACCCGCTTTTTAATTGTTTAGATTTTTTTATAGATGATTTAATACTAAATATGGCGTATAAAATCTTTAAACACATTCACTTTCCATTTTTTTTGGGAACGGTCGTGGCGCAGCGTAAATGCGAATGATCGTGGGTTCGATCTCCACTCGGGGGTATGCATTATTTAATATTTACATTTCCTCGCTCTGGTGACGAGACAAAGCGCTGTGTTCAATTCTGCCATTCAACAGGCAATGCCAATGCCTCTGGAATTTGGCTGAAAGTGGAGAGACGAGTGTCCTAACACTTGGCTCCCTCAACCTACCCTGCTACATTCCGGATACATCGTGAACCTTAGTAAAAATAAAAAAAAAATTATCAATATTCCAATAAACATTTTCGGTCTTGTTTATTTTAAATTTTATAATTTGTTTAAAATTTATAAATAAATTATCATTATTAGTAGAGATGTTTAATATTTTACCATAAATCACTATAATATGTTGTATATTTTATATATATTGTATGTACATAAATATAATAAAACGATGTATTTATTAAGCTTATTATATATTTTATATCAGTTTGTTTAATATGTAGGTTAGGTTTGTTTTCAATAACAGCGTGACGTAATGTATGCATGAGTGTGTATTATGTCACAATTACTGAACTGGCTTTCACGGCCTTCTTTTTTTTCGCCATAGCTATTTATTCTTATCGAGGTATGACTAACGTGACCAGACGTTCCGTTTTGAACGGGACGGTCCCGTTTTTAACTCGTGTGTCCCGAAACACGCCACCGGGACGTACAAACGTCCCGTTCTTTCAGAATCTCATGTGAATTTTGGTCGGTCGAAACAAGTTTCCCCGTAATTATAGTCCAGTACGTTATTTTTTTAAAACGGAAGTATTACATTATTTATTAAAGTGTCAATTATAAGTAAAAAATATGAAATCGCACATCAAGTCGAGAAAATTGAAGCTATCCTAAAAGCACCTCTAAAAAAGACGAAAGCCACCCTACAAAGTCCGGTTTTGAGCCAAACGACGAATGGTCACTGTAAGTAAGACCTAAATATCGAAAATGTTACATGACTCAATGAGGCCAGTACTATGTGAGACTATTACGTAAAGTTCAACTGTGGTTGTATGTTTGTTTGTTGTTGCTATAACATATGTATGTGTATACAGTTGTTTTTTTTTTAATAATATTGATTTGCTGCCAAATTTGAGGCCAGTCGTGGCGCAGGGGCACAAAGTGTGAATGTAAAATCGACTGGTTGTGGGTTCGATCCCCACTCGAGGAGATGTAATATTTATTTTAATTTATATTTTCATTTCTTCGCTCTGTTGTCGAGGCAAAGCGCGGCGTTGAACTCTGCCACTTAACACGCAATGCCTTCAGAGTTCGGCAGAAAGTGGGGAACGGAGTGTCTTAATATTACGTTCCCTCTGTCTACCCTGCTGTGTGCGGGATACAGCGTGAAGCTGATTAATTAATATTGATTTGTTTTTTTTTTAATTGTGCTATCACTATTTTTGATATTTAATTTTAAGTTGAGTTCGTAAATAGATCCGGGCGAGGACAGTCGTGGCGCAGTGGCACTAAGGTGTGACTGTAAACGTGGCAGGTTGTGCCTTTGATTTCCACTCAAGCGAGAAAATATTTAATATTTTTATTTTCTCGATCTGGTAACGAAGCAAAGTGCGGCGTTGAAATTCGCCATTCAACATGCGATGCCTACAAAATTAGATGTAAATTGGGGAACTTAAGATTTTTAAGTAGGTAGGTACTAAAGAATTAAAATTTCGATAGGAATTTGAAGCTGTTAAAGTTTCATTTCTTTTTTAGCTTTCTTATAACATTCACTAACTGAGACAACTTTTTTATCCACTTCTCGGTGACAGAAGGTGTGGGAGGCATATATACTCTTAAAATGTTAAAACTTAGTGAGATTAATAGTAATAATCATAAACATGTAAAAGTCAGCCAGATAGCGTGACTCATAAAATGTGAAAGACTGTTGTATATAAGATAGAGCCGATGACGGACTCATAATTTTGATTAATACAAATAAATACCATCGAGGCCAGTCGTGGCGCAGGGGCACATGTGTGCCTGTAAATCAACTGGTTGTGGGTTCGATCCCCACTCGAGGAGATGAAATATTTAGTTTCATTTATATTTACATTTCTTCGCTCTGGTGTCGAGGGGAAAGCGTGGCGTTGAGTGCCGCCACTCAACACGCAATGCTTTCAAAAATTGGCGGAAAGTGGGGAACGGAGTGTCTTAACACTAGGTTCCCTCTGCTTCCCTGCTGTGCGCGGGATACAGGGTGAGGCTGAAAAAGTCTGCCAGATAGCGTGCCTCATAAAATGTAAAAGACTGTTTTATATAAGATAGAGCCGACGACGGACTTTTAATTTTGATTAATACAAATAGATGAACGTAATTTATTTTTCTTAATTGTTACTATGACAACTATTAATTTTGGTATTAAAAACTGTCAAAATATGAAATATCTTAAGAATGTATGCATAAATTTTCCATGTTTAGTTAAATTTAACACCATTATAACTAATGGTTCTTAATCAAAAACTTGACACATAAGTCAACCTAGTGTTAAGGCATTCCGTTCCCATTAAGTCACTTCCGTTCTCCGTTTCTGGTTTTTATTTGTTCAATTTGATATTTTGAGGCCAGTCGTGGCGCACTGGTTGTGGGTTCGATCCCCACTCGAGGAGATGAAATATTTATTTAAATTTATAATTCCATTTCTTCGCTCTGGTGTCGAGGCAAAAGCGCGGCGTTGAGTTCTGCCACTCAACACGCAATTCAAGACGCAATTCCTCCAGAATTCGGTAGAAAGTGGGGAACGGAGTGTCTTAACACTAGGTTCCCTCTGCCTACCCTGCTGTGTGCGGGATACAGCGTGAAGCTGATAAATTTGATAATTTATAAAATACATATGCATACGGATTGTGGCGTGAACAGCTTATTACCACATTACAACAATTTAGTTTAAGCCGTACTTAAATATTATATGACCTAGTGCCTGTACAAGCTAGTCTTGTTTGCCTGAACTATTTGGGAGAAATTCTAAAGCGATATTAGTCGATTAGCACTTTGTTGGTAGCTTTCTTTAGAAATCATTTTAAGCCGTGTCGTATTATCGACGAGGATAATAAATCCTTTTTTTGTCCTCATTTGGTGTATCAATTTTCTGTAACATATGTACAGAAATTGTTAGAGATTTTTTAACAGATAAATATATTAATTAAAAAATCCGCTCTTCAAAGTGCGGCGTTGAGTTCCACGACTCAACATGTGTGTTCTCAACAAATGGACAACGGTGTGTCTTAACACTGGCTCCCTCTGCCTGCCCTGTTAAAGGAGGGATACAGAGTAAAGCTGAAAAAAAGAGAATTCATACTTATTTAGAAAACGTATAAAAATTTGAACGCAACGGGACTCGAACCCGCGCCTCCTGGAAACCGACCAGGTCGGTAAGTATTTTTCTTTCCTAAGTTTGGAATAACACTTTAAAAATGTTTAAAAATATGAGAATTCATTGCGTGCTTCAAACACAAGCCATGCTCCATAAAGAATTCCTAAATAAAACTGCTATAATCGTTAAACATTATTGAGCGTAACAGATTCAATTATTCTGCCTAGATTAGGTATATCAAGACCGCATAATCAAATTTGCAACGCGAAGCTATTAAACATCCTAATAAGTGGGGAATTATGCAGCATAAACAAGAAAATACAAGTTAATCTAGACATTTACCTCATTACAAAAATTATGTGGTGTAATTATCCATAATAAACCAGTTTTAGTTGATTTTTTTAATAATTTTCTCCACTCAATACGCAACCCCTCCAAAATTCGGCAGAAAGTGGGGAATAAAATGTTAACACAAGGTTCCCTCTGCATGCTGTGCGCGGGATACAGCGTGAAGCTGATTCTCCACTACATCACAACGCGGCGATGCTATTTAAGACTATTTCTATTTCAAGACACGCGACAGCGTGTCCAGCCAAGTTGAAAATTTGGATACGTGCAATGTGTTTTTTCGACGAACCATTTCAAGCTGTTCTGTTTTCACTTGGCATAAAGTTCAAGTTCTAAATTTGACTTGGCTATTAGACCAGTAACCGAATAGCCCATCACAAACTGTACATACACTAACATGCAAATATAATAAAGCCTGTACGTAATCAGTAAAAAAATCAGCTTCACGCTGTATCCCGCACACAGCAGGGTAGGCAGAGGGAAGCAAGAAGAAAAGGGAAGAAAGTAAGAAGAAAAGGGAAGTAAGAAGAGAAGAAGAGTAGGTAGTGTTAAGGCACTCCGTTCCCCAACCAACCAACCAATGAAGCACTAAATTTCAATCATCCACTTATTATCCAACGTAATAAGTTGATGAGTGAAATTTAGTGATGATGAGTGAAATTTAGAGATGGATTTTTATCCCGAACGATCATCACAGATCTCGGCACCCATATCTGGAAGGATCTCCCATTTCTTTTGTGGGAAGTCGAGACCGACGTTTTACTTAATATTTATTAACCCGGCTCTCATTTCACATTTATGTTTTTGATGGTATTATATATTCAACGTTTTTACATTAAAATAAGGAAAGTAAAAAATGGACGTGACACTTGTTAATTATTTAGCGTGACAAAATAGAAGCAAACTACGAAAGAGCCAAGGGTTAGAAAGTGTCGAGAACATAAATATATCAAGCACAACAAACAAGGACCAGATTAACTGGTAGAGATTAGAAACTTAATGAGGTCCGTGAAAACTTGATACAGCGTGCTGAATTATTTAATACAGTTTTAGGCCCGTATTTGTAAATGGCTCTCAAGTCTGAGATCGATCTTGAGATGTCGTTTCCATTAATAAATTTTATATCTATGGATGAAAACGGTATCTCTAGATTGATCTTAGTTTTGAGAGCGGTTTATAAAAACGAGCCTTAGCTTTAAGATTTAATAGTCGCAATCCTGTGTTACTGACCTTGTTATCTTGTCTCGTGTCCTTATAAAGACTGTACCTTAAACAAGTTTTCTTTAGGCATGTAGGAATTGGAGCATTTTTTTGATAATTATATGCGAGTATGAATTAAATTGTTAATTTAGCATTAAGTACGACGATATTTTAACTTAGCATTAAATATAACGGTTAACTAAAAATTAAAAAATATAATATGTAAATATGTATATTATTGTACGTCCGATTTCCATATTTGGGAATTATTTATTTTGTGTGTCGAGGCTAACCTCGACACCAGAGCGAAAAAATGGAAATATAAAATGAAAATAAATTAAAATAGCGCGGCGTTGAGTTCTGCCACTTAACACGCAATGCCTCCAGAATTCGGCAGAAAGTGGGGAACGGAGTGTCTTAACACTAGGTTCCGTCTGCCTACCTTGCAGTGTGCGGGATACAGGGGCTGGTACTGGCCTCACAGCTAAACAAATCTCTACTGGCTTAATTATTTATATTTTATAGTGTTGTTGATTATTACATACATATATCTTTTATTATCTAGTCGTTGATCTTGACTTACGTTGATTTATGAATTTCCTTTCTTATAATTAAAGATATTTAACATCGTTTTACATTATAAAGCTTCCGTGGCGCAGGGGCACTAGTGTGTGACTGTAAATGTGACTGTTGTGGATTCGATCACGCGAGAAAATGTAATATTTATTTAAATTCATATTTTCATTTCTTCGCTCTGGTGTCGAGGCAAAAGCACGGCGTTGAGTTCCGCCACTCAACACGAAATGCTTCCAGTATTCGGCGAAAAATGGGAAACTTAGTGTCCTAACACTAAGTTCCCTCTACGTGACTTGTTATTTGCGGCAAATTACAGCGTGAAGCTCATTTTATTACCTACATACGCCCAGTATTAATAACCTATCTCCAACGTCAATCTTAGATTGTTTCATACATCTATCCAATCTCTAGATAGGATAGATATATGAAACAATCTAAGATTGACGTTGGAGATAGGTTATTAATATTGGGCGATAGTTGTTAATCTTGACGTAAGTACTTTAATTTATTAATATCCTTTCACACTATCAAAAAAATATATATATTTATAGATTTGTTTATCATTTTTCTTATCGCTATATAAATAATCTAATTTGAATTTGTCACTAATTTGAACTATCAAATATAACTGTCACAAAAGGGTTTAGATTGGTTTTAGTTTTGTTTTAGATTTGTTTAGATTGTTAAGCTTTCTCGATTTCTCTCCACCCGTGACTGTCTCAATCGAAAAATAATAATTTAAAAACAAATTACATATACGTTTCGATTACTTTTTTTTTGATTGTTGTTTTGTATACCCTTATCGATGTTACCGCGTTCATCTTGTCAGCTAAGTCATTGTGGTGTTGATTGTAATCATATCACATTCGAATGTCTTTAGTGAAAGTATTAATAGATATATATATCGAATGTACTTACTTATATTTTATAATAAAATAAAAATAAATCAGCTTCACGCTGTATCCCGCACACTGTAGGGGCAGAGGGAACCTAGTGTTAAGACACTCCGTTCCCCACTTTCCGCCGAATTCTGGAGGCATTGCGTGTTGAGTGGCAGAACTCAACGCCGCACTTAACCTCGACACCAGAGCGAAGAAAAGGAAATATAAATTTAAGTAAATATTTCATCTGCTGGACTGGGGATCGAACCCCCAACCAGTCGGTTTTACAGTCACACTATGTGCCCCTGCGCCACGACTGGCCTCTATATATAGTCTAGCTTTATTTTATAGTCTTGTCGATTTTGACATTTATCTTTTATCTTTTAATCTTTTATATATATCTAGTCGATCGTAGAATTCTTGCAATCTTAATTTGTGGTTCGTTAAGGAAGTATTTGTTATAGCTCGTGACACCGTTTGATTAAATGTTTTGTATTGATAAATGATGTTTAATAATATAATAGTGGCACAAAGTGTGACTGTAAAACCGACTAGTTGTGGGTTCGATCCCCACTCGAGGAAATAAAATATTTATTTACATTTATATTTTCATTCCTTCGCTCTGGTGTCGAGGCAAAGCACGGCGTTGAGTTTCGCCACTCAACACGCAATGCCTCCAGAACTCGGCGGAAAGTGGGGAACGGAGTGTCTTAACACTAGGTTCTCTCTGCTTACCCTGCTGTGTGCAGGATGCAGTGTAAAGTTGATTTGATTTAATTTATTATATTTTTTTAAAATTTTGGTATTCTCTGGCACTCCTCGTTTGTCTGTACTTCTTTTTGTTGTCATATACATTTCTTTATGTACATACAATACAATACAAACACAATACCAATACAATACATTTCTTTATAGATTTCACAATTTGGGGAGAAAATCTATTTTGGAAGGAACGTTTTAGTGTCATTAATCTTTTAATTACATTAATTTTTATACATAAATTCGAAGAACAAACGCGGCAACGGCATTTGCATAATTTTGAGAAGACTTAATTGATACAAATGGGTAATTAAAATATTTTTTTTTGTCTTAAGGAAAAAAAAAATATCAGGTTTATATAAGGCTACGCACTAATTTTAAGGAGCTTTCTATTTTGACATTAGAATTATTTCAACTTATTTTACTAAAAATTATACTTAGAAATTATATGCAACTTAGCTATTATATTTGAGGCCAGTTGTAACGCAGCGGCACGAAGTGTGACTGTAAAACCGACTAGTTGTGGGTTCGATCCCCACTCGAGGAGATGAAATATTTACTTAAATTTATATTTCCATTTCTCCGCTCTGGTGTCGAGGCTAAGCGCGGCGTTGAGCTCTGCCACTCAACACGCAATGTCTCCAGAATTCGGCAGAAAGTTGGGAACGGAGTGTGTTAACACTAGGTTCCCTCTGCCTACCCTGCTGTGTGCGGGATACAGCGTGAAGCTGACAAAAAAATTGTCACACCTCTATTCCTTCATTTTAATGACTTTAAAAATATTTACAGCTGTTTAATTATCACTTTTTTGTATGAATGTCTCTAACTATCGTGTGTTTAGGCAATATACAAACTTTCACAGCGACAGTTGAATAGGTAAGTGTAGGTTAGGTTGAGGTATTTCGAACCTTTAGAGTTTGTTTACTTTATTATTATAATAGTATACTGCAACTTATCTTTATAAAATGTATAATTTATGAAAATTAAGAAAAGAAATGTTTGTATATGTTTCTGATATTGAAATGGCTGTCTAAATGTCTCGAATTATAATCGGAGTGTCATAAGACTAGGTTTCCTCCGTCTCTCTTGTTAAGAAGGAAAAACGTAACGCTTCTGCCAAAATTTTTGTATGTTCAAGGCGTAATAAGCGTTACACGCTTAAGCTATTGGTTTTTTTGCATATTTGTTGAGTTTCACACTGTCTGGCACATGGAACCTGAAGTCATTCCTTTCCCATTAAGAGACTTCCGTTTCCGACTTTCTGCTGAATTCTGGTGGCATTGCGTTTTGAATGGCGGAACTCAACGTTGTGCTTTGCCTCGACACTAAATTCAATAAATGAAAACATAAAATTAAATTAAAATTAATAAAAAAATATTAAATAATATACATTTCCCCGACTGGGAATCGAAGTGAGAACCTGTCGCTTGTACAGCAGTTTACGCACACTTGTGTCTCTGCGCCACAACGTGCTGTTTAAGCTTTATTTTCTTAGAAATATTGCAATAATGTTTACTTTTTTAATTATACTTTAATTAAAAGATGGCAAGCGTAACGTTATTTGGTATTCTCATTTAAAATACGCAAAATATTTGAATTTTAGTGATTAAAATAACTGGAACACCGTTAAACTTTTGAAAGTGAAATGGGTGGGTAATTGTTGAAAAAAAGATGATCGCTATGCGCCTCCTTTCATATTGTTAGGAACGATTTTTGTTAATGTTCACGTTGATTTTATCACAAACATCTTAGCTCTTTTTTTTAATTTCTTTCTTCATTTTAATGCTATATTTTATTAATAAATTGCTGGTCCTATATAAAGTTTCTAAATTCAAAAAGTTTATAAAGTTCTTTTTTAGATTTTATAATTATTTTTACATTCTTTCTAGTACCTGCCATTCTGTGTATCTCTCCATTGCGGATTCGATCAGCTAAGCTGACTCCGCATATCCTACGAAGAGATCGCATCTCCACAGCGCTTATCTTTCTTTCATTCTTCTTCTGTAATACCCACGATTCGCTGCCGTATAACAACGTCGGTACCAATACTGCAGTTAAGACACCGTTAACCCTATTACCGGCAGCAATACGCCTTTCCACATCCATCTCGTATCTTCCGTCTCTACTGAACATACTTCCCAAATATACTACTTCATTCACTTGTTCTAATATTTACACTGATATTGCATTCCGTCCTTTATCAGATATCTGATCGATACACCCTCTTCTAGATCATAAACAAATATAATGATATCCTATTACATCATAAATGTGAAATGAGAGCCATGTTAAATGCGTTTTTCTCAACTTTACGGACAAAAGATAAAGAAATCTTTATAGGTTATATGTAGGTAGGCAGACTTCTGTGTTTGTTTCAAGGTATAAATTTGACTTGGCTATGTTTTTACCAAAGGGCACCTAACCAATCACCAACCCAATAGTCCAGTACAGACTGTGAGAACATTAACTTGTAAATATAATAAAGCTTGTACGGAGTAAATTTAGAGCTTGAATTTTATCCCGAACGAACACAGAACTCGGCACCCATATAGATCTTCCATTCTTTTGAAGGTGAAGTCGAGAACTATGCAATACTAAACATTAAACTTGGCTCTCACTCCACATTTATGTTTTCAATGGCATAGTCATTTAGTTAAAGAAAAAAATAAACAGTAAGCATCTAAAGAATTAATGTGACATTTATAATATTTATTGTGAGAAAAATAATATAATTCAAGTTTGTCATTTAAGCCACTTAGCACTCGATTTCTCGAGCACTCATACTTTTATATCATTTACTTGAAACTACATTCCCACGCTTATATTTATAACATGCTTTAAAAACGACATCCGTTAAATAAATGCGTATAAACGTGCTGCAACCAAGGCTGACTGTAAACGCGACGGTTGTAGGTTCGATTCCTTCTTGGGGGAAAAAAAAAATATTTTTTACAATTTCCTTTGTTTCGCCCTGGTAACGAGGCAAAGGCTTTGAGTTCCGCAACTCAACACGCAATGCTACTAACGCTCCTAATATTATACTTATAATAAACAACTATGATACCAATGCGATAAGTATATTTTTTCTAAAGAAAAATATGAAACAAAAATAAAAAATAAAAAAAAAAATTGTTGACCTGGGGCTTCGTTTTATATTATTTTTATTTTATTTTCTATATAAAAACATATTTTATCTCGGTACTGTACAAATATGAATAATTTAAAATATGTTGTATGCAAATGATTTTTTTTTTTTTCAATTTAAATATTGTATAAATTTGCCTTCAAAAATACTTCCATATACGTAAATAACGGTGAATAATCAAACAAAGCAAAAAGTATGTACTTGAAATTAAATTATAAAAATAAATCAGCTTCACGCTGTATCCCGCACACAGCTGGCAGAGGGAACCTAGTGTTAAGATACTCCGACCCCCACTTTCTGCCGAACTCTGGAGGCATTGCGTGTTGAGTGGCAGAACTCAACGCCGCGCTTTGCCACGAGACCAGAACGAATAAATGGAAATATAAATTTAAGTAAATATTTCATCTCCTCAAGTGGGGATCGAACCCGCAACCAGTCGGTTTTACAGTCACATTTTGTGCCTCTGCACCACGACTCGCCTCGAAATTAAATTGTAAAACGGTATATTTGTATGCCATTCTGATTTACAACCCTACACTGGCAATAAATTCTTAAAAAATGTGTATAATGTATGAATGATGGGTCCTAAAGGTTGAAGGGCACATATTTTCCGAGAAGGCGTTTAAATATATTATTAATAAGAGAGATCTTTTGTTCATCTTTAACAAAGCTCTCATCCTGCATTCTTCAACAAAAAATGGCTATTCGCAACTTATTATATTTGCCATGTATGCTATATAGTAATTCGTAGAAATTAAAAGGTAAGATTTATGTATTGTAATATTAAAATACTTTTTTTTCTCTTGCTTTTGGGGGCCTAATGTGTTAAGACACTCCGCTCTCCACTTTTCGTCTAATTCTGAAGGCATCCAAATATCAATTAATCATAAAAATTCATTCCTCCAATTGGAAATCGAACCCAAACCCGTTGCGTTAGAATCACACGCTAGTCCCCACGACTGGCTTCTGTATTATAACTCAACGGTAAATTTTGCATATGTAAAAAAAAACATTCATATTTACAATATCATATAACACTAGGTTTCCAGGTTCCATATGCCTACCCTGCTATGCACGGAATACAGTGCGGAGCTAAAAATCATTTAGTATTATTAGTTCTCACTTTCGTAAAACCTTAGTGTTAAGTACCCATTGTTGTAAAGTTTATATTTACACTTGGTACCAGCTTTCTTTGATAGGAAAAGTATCTAATTTTCAGCTTTACTTTGTATACCATAATACTATTAACTATTATGCAACCACATTAAATAGCCATTTAATTTCTATTGACGGCTATAAAACGAGCGTACGACGTAAATCCAAGGTCTATTACATCTGTTTATATTCTAATATTGGAATAGATTTCTTTATTGTATATAAATAAATAATATAAATCAGCTTCACGCATTTTTTAAAAATCGCTTTAGCCATTTCTGACAGTAGCGTTAAATAAACGCACAGACAAGCACTTCATAGAAAAAAGATCAAACAAAAAATTTAATTATGATCTTGTATATTATCAAGGAAATTAAATCATAATAGTGGTTTCTTGTTGATTCTATATTAACTGATAATACTATTATTTGGTTTGCTCTACTTAATTTACATTGAAATGTAATTTAGCACAAAAAAAATCAGCTTCACGCTGTATCCCGCACACAGGCAAAGGAAATCTAGTGTTAAGACGTCCCGTCCACCACTTCCCACCGGATTATGGAGGTATTGCGTGTTGATTAGTGGAACTCAACGCCGCTCTTTGCCTCGACACCAGAGCAAAGAAATAGAAATATAAATTTAAAAATTATTTCATTTCCTCGAGTGAGGATCGCACTCACAACCCCTACGCCTGCCATGTATGTAATACAAAAATACATTTTTAAGTATTAATAGATTGTATATTTTGTAACATTATCATCGGTCGAATTCTGGAGACAAAACTCACCGACGCGCTTTTCAACGTTACCAGAGCAAGGAACGGAACTATTAAATATATAATTTCCTCGAACGGGAGTCGAACCCACAACCTGTTGCGTTTTAAGTGGCGCGCTTGTGCCTCTGCGCCACAACTGGCCTCATTTCATTTAGGGCAATGATTTCACTTAATTTAAAACTACGACGACGAACAATTGAACAAATGAATCGATTGACGAAGATTTTGCTTATTTTCCATTATAGCACGAGTTGATAAAAAAAGATATATATTCATATGATTCATGTCAAATTTATATATTTTTTTATTTTGGGAGGCCAGTCGTGGCGCAGGGGCACAAAGTGTGACTGTAAAACCGTCTGGTTGTGGGTTCGATCACCACTCGAGGAGATGAAATATTCACTTAAAATTTATATTTCCATTTTTTCGCTCTGGTGTCGAGGTCAAGCGCGGCCTTGAGTTCTGCCGCTCAACACGCAACGCCTCCAGAATTCAGCAGAAAGGGGGGAACGGAGTGTCTTAACACTAGGTTCCCTCTGCCTACCCTGCTGTGTGCGGGATACAGCGTGAAGCGTGAATTTATTTTGGGGTTCACTGTGGTTTATCCGTATGCAAATTGAATAAGGTAGTTACGTGAGCCCGGCGGGCGCTCGCCGGCGACGCCAGTCTTCGACCGTAACGCGACTCGCGCGCACTTTCGCTATCAAACGCCGCGTACTTCCGCACACCCTTAACTATACGCGAAAATTATTTTTTTTCTTTTTCTTGAATGAAAATATTCCTTTTTTTTATTGAGTTGTTATTTAATAATAACGTATAAATAAGTTTAAGATATTCTTTGAATATAGCAAGAAATTACTTAATTATTTGAGTTTAATTTATTGTTTATAAAAATATTTTTTTATTGAAAGTTAATTTTTTTTGTCATTTTCCTTCAATACAAAGTGATATATAGTTATTTCTTATTAGGCCAATGTCAATAACATTAACTAAAAAGTATATCACAGTGTAATTAGACATAGAGACCTCGTTTAAAATAATTAAATAGAGCAGTGTAGAGTGCCCATGGATTGATGTTTTAAGTGAACTTTATTATTTTTTTTTAAATTTATTATTAAAAAAAACTGTGAACAAAATCGGTGACAGTGTCTAGGTTCAGTGCTAAGGATTATTACGTAAGAAGACTATGTTTGTGATACTAGCGTTTATCGGGGTTCGATTTGCTCTCCATGTGTCCCGGCAGAGCGGGCGTGCGCTCGCCGACGAGTGCTACACCAGGAAGTATGTCTTTTATCTTATGTCAATTTGGTAGTTGATTTTTATCAATCCTTGTTATAAAAGTGACCACATTTCCATCGAGACATCGAGAAATCGGGACAAAATGAGATTTCTTTAGTTTAGATGACCTGTTTGTTGTCTTTGTATTAATAATAAAACAATAAATTAAAATATACTTATTATATGCTAATTTAGTGTACTGCGTGCGTTTTATGTATTTTTATTAATTTATATTCACCATAATATTTTTATAAATAATAAATAATAGGTAATATATTTGTAAACCATATTTACAATAAAGCGAGAAATATTTGATAATTGGCGGGTCGCTGGGTAGTCCTCCAAAAAGCGGGAGCGTCCCACTAAATCGGGACGTGTGGTCACTTTATTCTGGAATTATATATTCACTATCTGCAACTTATATTTACTATTCATTTACTATTTACAAGGTCAATATCGTAAAACTCTTTTTTGGTGTGATATAGTAAAACTCTTTATAATGTTACAAAATTTAAAATATATGTATATTCACATTTAAGCAATAAACGTTACGAACGCTGGTTGAATTTGTTACATAAAGAACAAATGTTTATTTTTATTTGTAATCGCGGCATATAAAAGTTACATTATCTCTAAGTGAAGCCACATTTTTGCACTATTTTGTGAAAGTATTTTTTTTGAAGGTACTGTTGGTCGTACGTCCGTTTTAACGTTATGTTATATTATCTTATTTTTTTAATTTTAATAAAATATATATAAGGCCAGTCGTGGCGCAGCGGCACGAGATGTGATTGTAAAACGGACTGGTTGTGGGTTCGGTCCCCACTCGAGGAGATGAAATATTTACTTAGATTTATATTTCCATTGCCACAGTTTTTCAGCGTATAGCAAATAATGTAAGTTATGCAAAATAAACTCAAATTGTTTATTTTTACAATATTACGAAATCTTGTTCTTCTTTTGACATTATAAATAAATAAAATTTGTTTAAAAACTTCCATTTACATAACAAGTTCCATGAGGACGTCGTGGTGCAAAAGCACAAGGGTGTGACTGTAAACGCGGCAGTTGTGAGTTTGATTCCCACTCGGGAGATATAATTATTATTTAACATTTCCATTTCTTCAATTTGGTGTCAAGGTATAGCGCAGCATTAAGTTCCATCACTCAATACACAATACTTCAAAAATTCGACTGGGAAAAGTTGGGAACGATGTGTCTTAACACTGGGTTCCCTCTGCCTACCCTGCTATATGCGGGATACAGCGTGAAGGTGGAAAAAAAAGTATAATAAGTTAGTATGGTTCAATTAACTAATACTATTATTATACATTACATATAGTATTATTTAATTGAACCATTTATATATTGAGGCCAGTCGTGGCGTAGCGGCACAAAGTGTGACTTAAAATCGACTCGTTGTGGGTTCGATCCCCACTCGAGGAGATGAAATATTTATTTAAATTTATATTTTCATTTCTTCGCTCTGGTGTCGAGGCAAAGCGCGGCGTTGAGTTCTGCCACTTAACACGCAATGCCTCCAGAATTCGGCAGAAAGTGGGGAACGGAGTGTCTTACACTAGGTTCCCTCTGCCTTCCCTGCTGTGTGCGGGATACAGTGTGAAGCTGTTTTTTTTATGTATCATTTTATCTATAGAATTAAGTTATTATGCTGCTAAAAGTAAATCCCTCGCGTGCGCCTCAGTCCTTCACCCCATCGGAGTTAATGCCAACTTCGTGATAATATAATCGAAATAGTGAAACCAATCGCGACTCCTATAAGAATTGCAATAGTAGGTCGTCTGTAGAATGTTATTTAGTTTTGACGTACTGACGACTACGATGGAACCCGGGGAACCTAGCGTTAAGATACTTAGCACCCCATTAAAACACCTCCATTCCCCACCTTTCCGCCGAATTCTTGATTCATTGTGTTAAGTGACGTGACGTAAAGCCACGCTTTGCTTCTATACCAGACCCATGAAATAAAAATATTATATATTTCAATCCTACGAGTAGGAATCGAACTCAAAACCGTAGCATTTATAGTCAGACCCTAGTGCAACAAGCGAGGGCGATGTTTTAAAGTTTTTTTTTCTTTTAACGCCATAAGAATTAATATTACCAAAAAGTAAGGTTTATAAGAAGAGGCCGGTCGTGACGAAGACGCACAAAGTGTGACTGTAAATGTGACTGATTGTGGGTTCGATCCCCACTCGAGGAGATGAAATATTTATTTAAAAATATATTTCCATGTCTTCGCTCTGGTGTTGAGTTCCGCTCCAGAATTCAGCGGAAAGTGGGGAACGAAATGTCTTAACACTAGGTTACCTCTGCCTACCCTGCTGTGTGCGGGATACAGCGTGAAGCTGATTTGAAGGTATATTTGACATCTGCCACTTCGTGACTTGTGTCTATCACATCTTCAAGTGGTAACGTGGTTCATGTAGATAACTTTGTCACACGTGATTTGTTCCGCTTTTCGCGTGTATGGAGCCATTTCGTGATGATTGTAGTATAATTGGACAACACACTTCTCGTCTATAAAAGTATCGCGTGAAGTATGCGTAGATTATTAATAATAATATACGAGTATGTATTTGGGAACGGAATGTTTTAGCACTTTCCTTCTGCCTAGCCTGCTGTGTGCGGGATACAGCGTGAAGCGTATTTTTTTTTATATGTAGTGAATTAATGCTTAAAAAATTAAAAGAATAGAAATATATTTATTGTCTTTACATAATTACTTTTCGCATATTTTCGTTAATATCCATATTGTAAAAAAAGTTTATGTAGTTTTTGGTAAAAAAAGCAAAATATATACACATGGGACTGTATAATACTTTACTAATAGTTTTACTTGTTAGAAAACGTATAGAAATTTTGAGCGTAGCGTAATTTGAACCCGCGCCTCTTAGAAACCGTCCAAGCGCTAAGCTATACGTTCTCGTCAACTACTCATTTTTTATTCTCATCAACTTTCTTGTCCAAAATTCCATTTCTTGGTAATAAAGAAATCTAGATTTACTTTCTATGCAACTTCAACTGCTTCCATTATATAATAGCTCAGCAGTCCGACATTGTGATAAAGAATTCAATATATTAATGATATAAACGAAACTAGTTTTTCTAGTTTGACCAAATCACCAAAAACACTAAGTGAATGTCGTAGGATGTCATGCAATCTAATAAAATTAGTACAAGGTTGCTCTATAGATGATTTTACATTTAAGATCCATTTGTTTTAAAATGGAAATATGTATATAATGTACGTGTAATTTAGGAGATTTAACTGTGTGTGTGTGTGTGTGTGTTTGTGTGAGTTTCAAGGCAAATCGATTGTGCAGTTTTGTTATAAAATATTTTTTCTTCATTCAAAATTGTTCTACGTTATTTTGTAGTAAAATATGTATATTTTTTTATAGGATAGATTTATATTTTTTACATTTTATTTTCAGCAATAAATAAATTTTATAGATATTTTGTACAGATAGCGTGAACAGATTATAAGAAATTACAAGAATATTATAAGAGTTTGGACCTTCATCTAGAACATCACATAAATTAAGTCGCAAAAACAAATAAAAATCTCAATTTTCATAAACACCGGCACTAGTTAGGATAAAATGTGATACTCGCATGACAGGAAGTATAAAATAACTGGCTTTTACTAGGACCGTACTTTAATAGCTTGTGAAACTTATGCCTTACTTATATACCACGAAGATGTTTTACTTTTGTTTTTTTTTATAAATGTAGATAGTCATGCCGGTAGCGTTTATTTTTAACTAAATACGTTCTCTTATTTATAAATAGACTGAGATCCCAGGGCCCCTAGACCTACGTCATTTTAGCAAAGCTGAAATTTTGATCATTAATAGTCTAATATGTAGTTAACATTGTATGCGTACTTACTAAATTGAAATTGGGGCCCTTTCAGAGGCTCATCTACGTTAAAGTAGAAATGCTCGTATTTAAATATGTTATTAAAATAATGTAAATAATGTATATTTATTATTACTAGAGCCTTTACGTAAGGCTTTACTTCTCCCAGCCGTCCTAAAGGTTTTTTTAAATAAGGGCAAAATATATTATACTAGTAAGTTTTAATTTTACATATATTATTTACGGATTATTTCAAGACCTATTATAAGCATCCAGACCAATCCATTGTCTCAAATATCCTTCTAGACACAGATGTACCTCTATTTGGCGCTACCTCTGAAAGGCCCCCACTTTCAAGTGGGCACTTTTGGGGCAAAGCCCGGCCAGTCTATTTCAACTTTAATGATATTATTATACATTTTGTTACACAGTATTAGAAGAATTTTCATTTTATAAGCGTACATAAAATTTGTCTCTCAGAATATGTATAGGTTAGTAAATAGACCCTAAAAGTGCTATAAACATAAATATTACAATATTGCATTTACAATATAATATTAAATCGAAAAATCACCTTCACGCTGTATCCCGCACACAGCAGGGTAGGCACAGGGAACCTAGTGTTAAGACACTCCGTTCCCCACTTTCCGCCATAATCTGGAGTCATTGCGTGTTGAGTGGCGAAATTGACCGCCGCGCTTTGTCTCGCCACCAGAGCGAAGAAATGAAAATATAAATTTAAATAAATATTTCATGTCCTCGAGTGGGGATCGAACCCACAACCAATCGATTTTGCAGTCACACTTTGACTGGCCTTGATATGTAAGTACTTATTACTTATTGTTGTTTCAATTGATTTATAGCAAAGAAAGCACTTGTATTTTCTGAGAAATCGACGATTTACGACGACGTCCCACAGAGGTTAAACGTACACGGCGTACGACAAAATATAACTGAGTTTACATTTCAGTTAATTTACAACACGACATTTTTACGATGTGCCAGCTGTTGAGTTATACGGATATTACTAAATGATAGTTATCATGTAAAATATATTTATATATTTACACTACTAAATACAGTTCAATGGAGGACAGTTCAGTCGTGGCGCGAGGCAAGTGGCTAAACAGTTCAGTCGTGGCGCGAGGCATGTTACTAAATAGTTAAGTAGTGGCGCGAGGCAAGTGACTAAACAGTTCAGTTGTGGTGCGAGGCAAATGACTAAACAGTTCAGTCGTGGTGCGGGGCAAATGACTAAACAGTTCAGTCGTGGCGTGAGGCATGTTACTAAATATTAAGTCGTGGCGCGAGGCAAGTAACTAAACAGTTCAGTTGTGGCGGGAGGCATGTGACTAAACAGTTTAGTAGTGGCGCGAGGAATGTGACTAAACAGTTCAGTCGTGGCGCGAGGCATGTGACGACAGGTTCTCTAGGTTTTGTTCCCACTCGACGAAATTAAATATATTTTTTTTTATTTCCTCGCTCTGGTAACGCCAACGCCCATCACGTTGAGTTCCGCCACTTGACACGCAATTTCTCAGGAAATCGGCGAAAAATGGGGAACGGATGTGTCATAAACTTCGGTTCCCAGGTTCCTTCTGCCCTGCTATACGCGGTATACAGCGTGAAGCTAAAAAAATACAAAATAATACGAACAATTTTGAAGAATCTTTATAAATAAAAATAGCATAACTAAATTTGATATCTTGTATCTCATGAACCCGTTTAAACATTCTTACCATTGAGGCGGTTGATCACGTTTACGTCGTCCCATAACGATCTTTATCATTAAAGAGAAACTACTGATATGTCTAAAAAGTTTTATTATCAACCTTATTTTGAGGCTGTCGTGGCGCAGTGGCACAAGGGTGTGACTGTAACGCGATAGTCGTGGGTTCGATCACCACTTGGGTTCCAAGAATTATTATTTATTTATTAATATTTTCATCTCTTGCCTTTTGCACCAAGGCAAAAACCCCGGCGTTGATTCCGTCAGTTAACACGCAATGCCACGGCAAATTCGGCGGAAAGTATGAAACGGAGTGTTTTAACAGTAGGTTCATTTTGCCTACTCTGTTATATGCGGGATACAGCGTGAAGCTGTTTTTTTCCCCCATTTTTAAAAACCGTTACATCGCTGTGTAGAAATTTTAATTTCTTATTAGGTATGTAGGAAAAATAAGAGTTAAATCAATTTTAACACTTATCAATATAAAAACTGTACGTACATACAATGGACATTCACTTACAATAATTGCTATCTAGGACAATTTGTTATTTAAAATACAGCTTTCGTTTTGAACAATTTATACGCCATAGTTGCGAACTTTTTATATATTTTTTTCAGCTTCACGCAGGGTAGGCAGGGGAAGCCTGATGTTGAGGCACTCCGCTCCTCACTTCACGCCAAATTCGGAAGGTATTTCGTGTTGAGTGGTTGAACTCAACGACGGAAAGTGGAGAACGGAGACTTAACACTATGTTCCTACTGCCTACCCTGCTCAATGAAGGATACACCGTGAAGTTGTATGTATACATATGTACATATGTATAATTCGCATTCCTCCATGTTCCTGTTTTTCAAAGTTTTTCTTAAATCGAAGGAAACTGTGTCGAATACTTCTTAAATATTTACGTTTAATATGGATGTCAATGTACTAATAAAGATGTTATGAGACCATCTCAAAAGGTGTTTGAGTGTCTCATTTTTTACTCTTCTCCATTAATCAATCAATTAGTCAAAATTAGATTAATACGAAAAATTTAAAAAGTTTTACCACTTTGAATTCTATATAGCAGATAAATACCTAATACCTATTTTGTGGCATATATCAGCAAGGAATGAAAGAATTAGTGGAGAAAACAATTTAAAAAAATTAAATCAGCTTCACGCTGTATTCCGCACACAGCAGTAGACAGAGGGAACCTAGTGTTAAAACACTACGTGTTGAGTGGCAGAACTCAACGCCGCGCTTTGAATTTGTGGAGAAATAGTCAAATATAAATATGTTTAAATTAAAACTGATGCTTTTTATATTACTAATATCTAAATTTGTAAATTCTTATTATTTGAAAGCACGTCCTTAACAATGTATGGTTATTAAATTAATAATTTATAAAAAATAATTTGCTTTTAAAATTACAATAGAAAGTACCTAATATAGTTTGGTGTAAGTAGAACTATTGTATTCCACGTAATACAAAAAAATAAAAAAAACCAAAAAAAATCTTTCGCTTATCTTGCTGAATGCTTTTATAATAGAGTGCGAAAAAAGAAATAAAAACGGTACTTTATTTTTATTATTACCTAAATTGAGCAGAGAGTGGAATCTCTCTGTGTAGTGACGTTGGCTGTTGGTTGACGGAGACTCGTCACTTTAATATAAACCAAACTTTATTGTAAAATAACTAATTCGACTATTTTTAGATTTTTTTATACTATGATAAATAAGTTATCTTTATGCTGCATCCTGCCCAAAGCAGTATAGGGAACCTAGGAACCTAGTGTTAAGACAATTTCGTTCCCCACTTTCTGCCGAATTCAGGACGAGTCATGCTCTGGAAAAAAATTATAATGTGTTTTATATTCAATTACTATTTTTTTTCGGCTTCACGCTGTATCTCGGACACAGCAAGGTAGGCAGAGGAAATCTAATGTAAAGACACTCCGTTCCCCACTTTCCGCCAATTTCTGGACGCATTGCGTGTTGAGTGGTGGTACTTAACGCTGCGCTTTCCCCTTGACACCAGAGCGAAGAAATGAAAATATATATTTCATCTCCTCGAGTGGGGATCGAACCTACAACCAGTTGATTTACAGGCACACGTTGTGCCCCTGCGCCACGACTGGCCTCAAATCGAATTAATTACTTGTCATTTAATATTTTAAAATGTTTTTATTTTCTTAAATATAAAATACTTACGCTAATTTTATATTATATTTAACTTTATAAATTATAATTTTTAAACAAAAAAACATTGTTTTCGTTAGGCTCATTCACACAACTAATATATTAAAAAAAATTTGTGAAGCTCTTGAACTTGAACTTTACTCTTAGTTTTTCTTTTCATACATGCCTATAGCAATTATCATATTTTTTTTATATTAGTATGTATATTTTTCTTATATTGTATAAAGGCTTTATTACACTATCGATTTTTTACAAGAATATAAATAAAAATAAATAAATAAAAAAATCGTTTGCACCTAAACTAAAAGATATCTTGAATTAAAGTAAGAAATAGTTAACTAATTTCCTATACTTTTATTTATGTAATTTTGTAAAAATATAAATGTTTTGTATTTTTTTTTAATTTATGCTGTATCCTCATCCCTTTACTGTGGCAGAGTAGACAAAGCAACCTGGAAACTTAGTGTTAAAACATTCCGTTACCCACTTTCAGCTGAAATCTCGAGGAGTGGCGAAACTCAACGCCACCGTTTGACCAGACTCAGGCCACAAGCCAAATCGAATTCTTAACATGTGTTCGATGTACGTACTACACGATTCATTAATAAAAATTAGACATGATAAGTATGTATGACGAATCCATTCACCAACGCCAATGTCGGTTATATGACCCAATACAAGATTTCTATCTTATCTCCTTCTATCTTATATCTTCATTCTCAGCTATTTATCTTTTAGTTACTTACATTTTTATTCTTCAGAAATAAATTTAATTTAGAGGCCAGTCGTGGCGCAGAGCCACACAGTGTGACTGTAAACGCGACTGGTTGTGGATTCGATCTCCACTCAATGAAATGAAATATTTATTTGAATTATAATTTCTGTTTCTTCGCTTCGCTGGTGTCGAGGCAAAGAGCGGCGTTGAGTTCCGGCGCTCGCCTTGCAATGCCTCCGAATTTCGACGAAAAGGCGGGAACAGATTGTCCTAACACTAGGTTCCCTCTGTCTACCCTGCTTTGAGCGAAATACAGCGTGAAACTAATTTAATTTTACATAATTTCCTGTCAAAATCTAAATAAATAAATAAATGTATATCAGAAATCACACAAAGCGGAACACTCAGTGTTTTTATTCTATTTTCTCTCTCCCTTAACGTGCAGCTAAGCATAATAATTCTTGAATAGTTTCATTTCGAGAGGCCCTCGTCGAACTGTAGATGTAGAGAGACTCAAGTTGATGCTGATGTATTGACCACATTCAACTTAATAGAACTTTCATGTATTTCTTAGTGCTGATATAATAACTTACAGCATTATATTTTATTTGTATTATACTTAGTTATTATGTGTTTATATTCGTAGTAATACATCTTGGTTCCAGAATTTTATTTCTGTATAATCTTTTTGCAAGAAGAAATGCTATCTTTTTTTTTATCAGCTTCACGCTGTATACCGCACACTGCAGGGTGCAGGCAGAAGGAACCTAGTATTAAGACACTCCGTTCCCCACTTACTGCTGAATTCTGGAGGCATTGCGTGTTGAGTGGCAGAACTCTACGTCGCGCTTGTCCTCGACACCTGAGCTAGTGGGGATCGAACCCATAACCAGTCGGTTTTACAGACACACTTTGTGCCTCTGCGCCACTGGCCTCAAATGGTATCTAATTATTGATAAATTCATCACTAAGCAATCTTATTTATTTAATTGGTATATAATATATGAAATTTTAATTTGGACAATAAGTTATCAAGAGTTGAGTCACTGTCGCAAGGTACAAAGTGCGACTGTAAATGCGACAGGATGTCGGTTCGATTCTCACTCGAAGAAATGAAATATTTATGTGGAGATAAAGCGCGGCGTTGAGTTCCGCCACTTAACACACAACACCTGCAGAATTCGACTAAAAATGGGGAACGGATTGACTCAACACTAGGTTCCAGTACTAAAAAAAGAAATGATTACTACGACAAAGCCTTATAATAATTATTTTATTTCCAAGTTAGTTCACGCTTTGATTCGTTTAGAAACACATCGCTATATAACCAAGGTTCACGTTAAGGTCACAGGTGAGGCAACAGGCGGCCGCCACCGTCAATCCATTTTATTGATTGCTTAACATCGAACATAGTAACATTGAAAATAATAAATCATGTCCAAAATCAAGGTTTTTAAAAATATTCAAATTTATTTAACACATTCTAATTCATAGCTTCACGCTATATCCCGTGTAGGAGGATAGGCAGACGGAATCTAGTGTAGACACACCGTTTCCCATTATCCGATAAATAAGTAAAGAAATCAGCTTCACGCTGTATCCCACACACAGCAGGGTAGGCAGAGGGAACCTAGTGTTAAGACACTCCGTTCCCCACTTTCTTCCAAATTCTGGAGGCGTTGCGTGTTTGGTGGCAGAATTCAACGCCGTTCTTTGCCTGCACACCAGAGCGAAGAAATGAAAATATTAATTTAAATAAATATTTCACTCCCACGGGTGGGTTCGAACCCACAACCACACACAATTGTGCCCCTAGCCACCATGTCTAACATGAAGGTATTAAAAAAATTCAGATCGTTTTAACACATTTTACAAGGTTCACAAAAAAAATCTTTTTTCCTCTCAAAACACTCAACAGTCTGTAAAGTGGTTAAGGTTTTTTTTTTATTTTATTAAATATTCTATGTCTTGGCTTTCTAAGTGACTGTCGGTTGCAAAAATCGTCAATAAGACTATTAAGCTCGTGGCCTCTTGTCACGCCATTGACAAGTTAACTTTTAACATTGACTAATTGCTTTTGAACGTAAGTTACTATTATTCATATTTTTTTTAAGATATTTTTTTTTGTTTCACGCTGTTTCCTGCACACAGCATGTTAGGGCAGGGACCCTAGTGTTAAGATAAGGGGCCGTTCAAGTATTACGTAAGCACTGTAGGGGGGCGGGGGCGTCTTGGGTTTGCTTATTTTTGACGTTTTCAATGAAATATTTTTAAGAGGATTGCTTATTTTTGATGACATAGGGGACGGGGGGGTCAATAATTGCAAAAAAACTGCTTACGTAATACTTGAACGGCCTCTAATCCGTTTCCCATTTTCCATCAAATTCTGCAGGCTCTGCGATTATTGAGTGGGGGAACTCTAACTGTCGCATTTATAGTCGAAAGAAAATAATTAAAAGATTTCTATTTTTATTTTCGTGGTGGTACACCACTTCTTTTTTCACCTTCACAAAAAGGTTAGATTTAATTTATACAAGAACTTATATGTATATAAATGAGTAGTGAGGCCAGTGGTGGCGCAGGGGCACAAGCATGTGGCTGTAAACGTAACAAGTTGTGAGTTGGATCTCCACTTCCAAGTTAAATATTTAACATTTTGCGTTTGCTGTGGCGTTGAGACAAAACGCGGCCTCATTTAAGGCCTTGGGCCTTAGGCTTCATTCAAGGCCTTCAAATATCGGCGGAACGTGGGGACCGGAAGAGTCTTAATGGGAACTAGGAATACTCGGTTCCCAGGTTGCCTTTTGGCTACACTGCTATGTGCAAGATACAGCGTGAAGCTAAACAAAATATATATAAGTATAATAATCTACGGAGATAAAAGCTACAGTTTAACCTATTTAGGTACCAAATAACAGTATTGAAAGAAAAAGTAGAAATTGATCAGGTTGATGGATTACCCATATTACAATGAACTTGTCTCTTTCAAATGTTTTACGCTTCGCCATCGCTTGTGAACAAAATGCCATGTGAATAGACGTTCGTGGACTATGGCACAATAACGTATTGTAAGGCATTTCTTTAGAACAGTGGTTCCCAACCAGTGGTCCGCGGACTACCAGTGGTTCTTAATATCGTCTACGAACGATATATTGCGAATCGAGCCCACAAGCTTCTGCCTACCCTGCTGCGTGTGGCGTACAGCGTGAAGCTGACAAAAAAGAATCCACAGCCGTCGCGTAGTCACGATTGTGACACTGAATTACAGAAGTTTCTCGTAATATATTTTATATATACAGAAACTTTAACATAGCTAATTTTTATATTATACCTACATAGTGGTCCCTGCTACCAAGAATGATCATTGATCAAGAAAAGGTTGGGAACCCCTGCTTTAGAAAATAGTTCACTTACAACTATTTTGTTCAAAACAAAAATTGATGTCTTCCTTTCAGGTAACCGCACATAAAATTTTATAGAACCTATCGGGTTCTATAAAATTTTATTTGCGGTAATACTAAAATAAAGACCGTACAAATCATTCTCGGCTTTCTCTTTTTTTTTATTGCGATTTTTTGGGTAAGAAAAAATTGAGTTTTGCATTTGTTGAGGTAAAAATTTTCCGCTTCACAAGATTTATGGTATTCGAATAACAGAAACTAACACCTACTTTTCGTTGTGCGATTTAACAGGGAGAACTTGTTTTTAATTAACTAAGAAGCGTTAAAAATGAAAAACTATAGAGTTACTTGTTGTCTTGGTACCTGAGGCCAGTCGTGGCGCAGCGGCACAAAGTGTGACTGTAAAACCGACTGGTTTTGGGTTCCATCCCCACTCGAGGAGATGAAATATTTACTTAAATTTATATTTCCATGTCTTCGCTCTGGTGTCGAGGCAAAGTGCGGCGTTGAGTTCTACCACTCAACACGTAGTGTCTCCTGAATTCGGCAGAAAGTGGGGAACGGAGTGTCTGAACACTAGGTTCCCTCTGCCTACCCTGCTGTGTGTGGGATACAGCGTGAAGCTGATTTATTTATTTATTTATAGAGTTACTTACATGTGGCTTCAAATCGAAGCGCGTTTTGGCTATAGGCGTTAAACCACGTTTATTACGATGAGAAATGTAAAGTTAATCAAAATATTTTAACTGTAAAATCATTTTGATAGGTACATTATAATATCTGCTTAGTTCCACATATGATAATCATAAATAAACTTAAATGCGAGTTGAACTTTTTATTCTGAGGGTTCCTTACCAATTTCAGGATGTCAAAGGCAAGTACAATTTATAAATGTTGACAAACTTATATTTTTAGAAAATATATTATATAAAAAATTGAACGTAGCTAGAACTCATCGGACTACGTTAACATTCTTATGTGCTTGTTGCCTGTACTACTCTCGTCTTGCCAAATTTTATTATTATAGGTTCACGTAAAGCACCCTGTAGGTTTTAGTTATACGGTGAATTTCATACAAAATGCAGCAAAACAATGCATAAATACTCGTAACTTTTGATTGCGGTGGCTCAGAAGCTTGATTTTTTCTATGCTCAAAGAAACCTTAGATTTAAATATTTGATATTAATTTCAGATCGATACATCCATTTGATCTTGAGATACATGCTCTTGAAAAACCGAGACAGACTGAAAAAACAAAGTGAACCTATAAGGGTTCCATTTTTTTCTTTTTGAGGTACGGAACCCTAAAAACCGAATATTTGTAGTAAAAGTATCGATCGTTTACCACGAAGATCATTGAAATTTATTGTAAAATGAACCTCATTAACTCTTTCATAGCAAGATATGCTTATAAATTGCCTAGTTGTGGATTTAGTAACTTGCATGTCGAAGTTATAGTAATTTACATGTTATATACATTTTAGATATATTATTAGAAATACAACGCTATATTATACACCTATAGGCCGTCGCGCATCTTTGCACGCTTGAACTTAAATTTATGTTTTCATTTCTTCGCTCCAGTGCCGAGGCGAAGCGCGGCGTTGAGTTCCGTCACTCAACACGCAATGCCTCCAGAATAAGGCGGAAAGTGGGGAACGGAGTGTCTAAAAATTAGGTTCCAGCGTAGGGCTGATAAAAAAGGGTATTTAGAGAAAATTAATAAGGTTAAAACGTATTTTAAATCTTTTGGGATTTTATACGATTTTAGTAGCAAAAAATCTCGTATTTAATAGAAAAATGTTATACATTTAAATTTAATTTATAATATTTTAATTTTACGTTCAATCAAATTATTTAATCAAAATATGAGTATATAGAAAACATATCGAAGTGACCAGTCTCCATTCTCCAATTCCGATCCATATAGAAAAATCTATAGATATTTTTTATATATAAATATTTTTTTAAACAATATTTATACCCGACAACCACACGCAGCCAAACATATACGAGTACCAATCGATTTAATTGATCGAATTGACAGACCTGTTCGTTCGTTCTTCTAAATTTCTTATAATTATGATCTTCACAGATTCACAGTCACGTTTATCAATTACACGCAACTTTTAACCATATTTCTGCGTGAAAGAGATAAAATTGAAGTTGTTCGTGTATTCATTTCTTTATTACTAGGATGTGTCTAGAATTATTTGTTACTAGCGGACCCGCGCGGCTTCGCCCGCTTAAAGATTACATGTTTTATTGAGTTAAAACAAAGCAATTGGTGAAAGTTTTATGTAAATCATTTCAGTACTTTCGGAGATAAGCGTGATCATACATAAAGACAAACAAAAATTTTTTTTTTTTTTGCTTTTTGTTATTCTTTTTAAGTGTCCCTCTATCGAATTCTGTCAAGAATTCTAAATGTACAGACAAAATATTTTTACTCTTTTATTATATGTATAGACCAGTTTTTCTTTCTTTATTAGAAGTGTCTAGAATTATTTCTTAGTAGTTTTTCTTTCGTTAATACTAGAATTGGTTTAATTATAATTAATTATAAATTAATTTGTTTAACTGGTGACCTTTTTCTTAATAAATTTAGGGTATGAACAGGAAAATAATACTTATTAAGAAAACGTATAAAAATTGAACCTAGCAGGTTTTGAACCCGCGCCTTTTCGGAAACCGTCTTAATAAGTATTTTTCTTGTGTGGATTAACACATTAAAAAATATTTACAGATTTGGACAAATTCTAACTACAACACCTACAAATTTTGGTGAAACTCGTATAAATTATGCTTTTTACGGTTTTAATTTTTTTTGCTTGATTCAACTTAAAGTGAAATTAGAAATTTAAAACCTTGTCGTTTAACGTGTTGATTTAACGCGACGTTATATGTGCTTTGAAGGTTAAGCTTTTGAATATATTATACGTATATAAAGTTTTTTATTTACTAAACAATGCCCACTTTCTAGTTCTTCATGATTCAACTATGTGAACTAGTTTTTTTATCACTTCTTTATTTGCCTTGTGACATTGATAAGGTATTGTGATATTGAGGCCGGTCGTGGCGCAGCGGCACAAAGTGTGACTGTAAAACCGTTTGGTTGTGCGTTCGATCCCCACTCGAGGAGATGAAATATTTACTTAAATTTATATTTCCACTTCTTCGCTCTGGTGTCGAGGCAAAGCGCATCGTTGAGTTCTGCTACTCAACACGCAATGCCTCCAGAAATCGGCTGAAAGTGGGGAACGGAGTGTATTAACAATAGGTTCCCTCTGCCTAACTGTGAAGCTGATGATAAACAAATAAATATATATATGTCTACTATATTTAATTTTTTATTCATATATTTGTCTACTTTTTTCAGAGCCTTCATATGATTTAAAATAACTTCTCGGTACTGTTCTCTCAAATAGAGCTGTATGTAAAATAACAGAACTCAACACTGCCTTTAACTATTTAATATTTTCAATTCCCCGCTCTGATAACGCAGCAAAGCGCGGCGTTGAGTTCCGCCACTTAACTCGCAATACCCCAAGAATTCGATGGCAAGATGGGGAACGAAATAAAACATGAGACTGTTTCTTAGTATAAATATAAAAGAAATATACGATACAAAATAAATTGTAAGTAAAATAGAAATATGCATATTTCTTAACCGACTAAAAAAAGAAGGAGGTTATCAATTCGGCTGTATTTTTTAATTATTTATGTATGTACCTACTTACAATAGAAAAATAATTGAAAATTATAATTTTTTTCACTAAGTACATTTTTTTTCCAACTTAGAGCACGAGCTACTAAAATTCAAATCGTTTGATGGGCATACAGTTTTTGTTGGTTTTGTTGGCTTGATTTCACGTCGTTCGGCACTCGGGCCCAATATTTACTCGATACTAATATTTGTTCGTTCGTCTTTGTTTATACGCCTAGTTATTTAGTAAATATTAAATGGGATAGTTGACCTTGATATCTACATCGCTACCATTCCTGTGTCGACGTTCATGTATTAGGCTCGTACTTCACTAAAGCAGAGATATGCGGAGAAGTCCAAAGCGGAGATTTGAAAGATCAGCTTGTGTAAATAATTAAATTCTATTTGTTGATAAAAATAACCTTTTCTCCGCTCGTCTCGTCTCCGCTTTAGTGGAGTGCGAGCCTTACCGCAAACCAATTCTACTGCGTATATATTTTTTGTTATTACTTCTTTTCTCAGTAAAGGTTAGGTTATAGAGGTTACAACAACGGTAACGGCCAGCACGCAATGTTTCTATGAGGACGTTGGGTAAAGAGAGTTAAAGAGATCCGCATAGTACTATACCATGCGGATCTCTCTCTCCTCTCTCTCTCTCTCCTCTCTCTCTCTCTCTCTCTCTCTCCGATATATATTATAAAAATACACAGAAACGACGTTTTTTCAAGTATTCATCTATAAACATAAATCATTTATGCTATATTGTTAATATGATATATAAGCAATGTTACTGTAAAGTTTCATCAAAATCTGTTCAGTAGTTTTTGCGTAAAAGTGCAACAAACATCCATTCTTACAACCTTTCACATTTATAATATTAGTAGGGTAATATTACCAAAATTAATATCAATTAGACTTAAATGATATAATATGATGTTTAAAATGTAGTAAAACTTATATATTGTATTTAATAAAATTAAAGTTAGTAAGACTGGTTGTGGGTTCGATCCCCATTCGAGGAGATAAAATATTTATTTACATTTCCATTTCTTCGCTCTGGTGTCGAGGGGAAAGCGCGGCGTTGAGTTCCGTCACTGAACACGCAATGCCTCCAGAAATGTCTTAACACTAGGTTCCCTCTGCTTACCCTGCTGTGTGCGGGATACAGCATGTAGCTGGAAAAATAAAAGTTATCTACAGAATATTGGATTTGAAAAGAACACTAGGTTATTTTAATAGTACTTTCAATTTCGTTATTGGCTATATGCGAAAATAATTGACTGAAGTGGAATAAAAATTGGCTATAATTAACAACTTATGATCTGCTGATATTGTATTCTGTCAATGTGCGATGTATTAAACTGTAATTTATGAACATACCGACAAATTTGAATCTGATGAAATTTGATCTTTTAATCTTATTTTATTAACGTTATTCTATTATTTAAGATATTAATCTTGCTTATCGCTTTCTAATATTATTATAAATTAAATACAATATACCGTCATTAGAAACTAAAATCGTTTTATCTTTAAGAAATAAGAAAAAATATAGGTTATAAGTAAAACTTTATTTCAAAATTGTTAGTTTTACTTATATGGTAGAGATAATTACTAGTCTTAATTGATGGAAAGTCGTCGATATACGAGTGAGACCGGTTCAAATGTCGATGTCCATGTCGATGGGGATGGAAATCGCGACCTAAACATTCTAAGGTTAAACCTAGTAATATAACTTATCAACAATTACCAGAACGCGTTACAATAAAAAAAAAAGAAAACTTATATGTTTTTTAATATTTAAAATATTTCTTATTAATAAAATTTATAAAGTGGCTAATCGTAGTAAAAGGGCACAAGTGTGTATTTGTAAACGAACCGAAAAGAAGAAATTAAAGAATAGTATAAATAAAGAAAAAAAAAAAATAAAGAACGGAGTGTCTTAACACTAGATTCGCCCTGCCCAACTTGCTGTGTGCGGGATACAGCGTGAAGCTGTAAGCGTACGTGTCTTTTAAGATCCTATTAAATAATGAGGCCAGTCGTGGCGCAGGGGCATAAAGTGTGACTGTAAAATCGACTGGTTGTGTGTTCGATCCCCACTCGACACACACTTATATTTTCATTTCTTCGCTCTGGTGTCGGGGCAAAGCGCGGCGCTGAGTTCCGCCACTCAACACGCAATGCCTCCGGAACACCTGCCGTGGAAAATGGGAAACGGAGTATCTTAACACTAGGTTCCCACTGCCTACCCTGCTGTGTGCGGAAAGCTGATTTAATTTAATTTAAATTTATTTATTATATTAAACAATACGTTAAAATATAATATTATCAAAATTGATGCTGAACTGATTTCAAAATATCGAACGCTTAAAATAGGCCTCTTTATCAATGCCGTAACGAGTGTTTGCATAACGACTATGGGTGGTGAAAGTGGGTATTTGGTTTTTCTTTTTGTGGTATGTTGCGAAATAGTGAAAAATAAACGTTTTTGGTGGTTCTGGTGGTAATGGTATTTGGCTATGGTGGCGTATGTGAAATCAATATGTATGGTAAATTAACTAGGTTATTTAACTATTATAACATAATAATCTATATATAATTATAATTAAATCGTATAGTATGGGTGTTTGTATATGAAAGACAATAAGGAAAATCTTATGGATGGGATTTAATGTAATTATGAAATCATAAACATTTTTTTAATTCGCAAAACATATATATAATGCACTCCGATATAGTGTTAAGATACTCCTCATTGACGAGACATTGCGTGTTGAGCAGCAAAACTCAACGCTGTGCTTTGTCTATAGCACTGGCTACCAACCAGTGGTCCGCAGAAGCCTAAATATGGGGAATCTGTTCCATTATCACAGTTAATTTTTACATACATGAATAGTGGTCCCTGCTACCAAGAATGATATAAAAGTAGTCCTTGATCAAGAAAAGTTTGGGAACCCCAGGTCTATAGAATAGAACCCACAACTGTCGCATTTACAGTCATACTGTGACTGGCACTTAACTTAATGCCGCAAAAATGTATGTAGTAGATAATTTTGTAAAAACGTATAAAAATTTTTTACATAGTAGCGGATTTTTTTATATATTTCATGTAAATGTATTATTGTTTTCTTAAGTGTAGAATAACATATTATAAATGTAAAGTAGATATTTGGCTTACTAAAATAAATAAGTGTAAGTTAAAAAAAAATGTTTAAAAATTTATTGATTATTGCAATTGTCTTAAATGTCTAACTAAACGGAGTGTCTTAACACTAGGTTCTCTCTGCCTACCCTGCTGTGCGCGGGATATAGCGTGAAGCTGATTTATTTATTTTATTTATGTCTAACTAAAGGGATAACATTTTGTAACGAATAATTTGAAATCGAAATTATGTTCTATCAACCTCAAACCATAAAAGGCATTCAATTATATATTCCTTACAGTTATTTCTCATATGTTAGACGTTTTTTTCTTATTCGTGTGAATAGAAACTTCAAAGAAAGCCGAATATAGCTTCATATTTAAAAATTTATGCATGAAGAATAATAGCTCCTAACTATACCAACATCAATTGCCTTGTTCGAAACTTCAATTGCCTCCTTCTTCGAAAAACACGTTTTTATTAGGTATAGATAGATATTTACTCTGTATACAATAGGTACATTTTTATTCAATTTAATAAAAGTTATAATTTTACAATAATAAAAAATTGGAACAGCGTCGTTGAGCTCCTTCACTAAACCACGCGAAAACTCGAAAATTTGGCGGAAAGTGGAGAACGGACACTCCGTTCCATTTGACATTAAGTTCCCTCTGCCTTGCTATGTGCGAGATACAGCGTGAAAGATGTATCGAGAACGTCCTTTTACTAGAGTCCCTTTGCCTTAATCCATAAAATGCAAAATCCATATTTAGTTACACAATTGTTTGTTAAAATATATTTTTTTTAATTTTATATATTTTTTTATAAAACATAAATTAGAGATATATTTAAATTAGAAACATTTTAAAAATATTTCGAATTTTAATTAATATTTTTTTTTAATTAGAAACTTGCACGAAATACTAGATTGTTTCAAAGGTAAATAGTTCCTATTAAATATTCCATGTTTTTCGTTTTTTTTGGCATCACGCTGTATACCGAACTCAGGAGGGTAAAAATATTAAATATTTAATTTCCTCGAGCGGGAATTGAACCCTCTATCTGTCGCGTTTACAGCCACACTTTGTGCCCCTGCGCCACGACTGGCCTCATACCCCTTATTTTATGCATGGTTAACCAAAAAACACACAAGAAAGTGAAACAGTGGAGAAAATTAGAACTTATTTAACGTTTACGTTATCATTCCAGTGATATATATACCTACAGCAGTTCACCTATTCAATGTAAACAAATTTGACCGTTCGTATGTACACAGTATATATTCTACTTCGAGAGTGTAACAGAGCTCTTTATATATTTTTTTAATTACATGTCTTAATATATATCATATTCTAAAATATATCTATTTTTTTTTAGGTATAAAAGATTTATTTATATAAATAAGTAGGTTTATTGTGAAATTTTAACGATAACGAGTCGATATAGAAAAAACAAGTCCAAAAACTATTTTTTTTTCTATTATTATACTTAGATTACTGGCTATTGAATCAGCTTCACGTTGTATCCCGCACACAGCAGGGTAGGCAGAGGGAACCTAGGGTTAAGCCACTCCGTTTCCCACTTTCCGCCGAGTTCTGGAGGCATGTTAAGTGGCGGAACTCAACGCCGCGCTTTGCCTCGACACCAGAGCATAAAAATGTATTTTTTTTTTTTTATTTTCTCCTATTTTACAGTCACGCTTTGTATCCCTGCGCCACGACTGGCCTCATTATTATTTTTATTATCTACTATTTTCTGTTTTTACTTGACACTTTTATTTCTTCGTAAGCTACTATAGCTATATAAGATACCATATAACTAATTGTATACTGATAGATATAACATAAATATTAACAGCAAAAACAAAAAGTACAATTTTTTTATCGTCACGCCGTGTCCCGCACACAGCAGGGAAGTCAGAGGGAACCTAGTGTTAAAACACTCCGTTCCCTACTTCCCCTAAATTGTGGAGGCCGCGATTAACAAAAAAATACATACTATAATAGAACATAATAATTATTATAGTTACTATAACACAGTGAAGACCATCGCAATATGTCCTTCTCACGAAATAGTAAATAGAAACAGCATAGTTCCTTGACATTTGTGCAGCTGAGCTTCACAGAAGTCACGACCGCTATAGTAATAAATAATAATACACGATATTCATTTTGAAGATTTTTATTATTTTCTTATGTTATTGTTCACAAATCTGTAGAAACTCCCTATTGTTGTTCAAACTTTATTGAAATTGTTTTGTCATATATGTATAAACTAAAATAAATATTTTTTAGTGTCACGAGAGGCCATTTGTAGCCACTGGCACAAAGTGTGACTGTAAACCGATTGGTTGTGGGTTCGATCTCCACTCGAGGTAATGAAATATTGACTTAAATTTATAATTCCATTACTTCGCTCTGGTGTCGAGGCAAAAGGCGGCGTTGAGTTCTGCCATTCAACACGAAATGCCTCCAGAAATCCGCAGAAAATGGGGAACGGAGTGTTTTAACACTAGGCTCCCTCTGCCTACCCTGCTGCCTGCGGGATACAGCGTGAAGCTGATAAAAAAAAATGTATCCCACATACAGCAGGTTAGGCAGAGATAACCTGGTGTTCAGACACTCCCTTGCCCACTTTTCACTGAATTCTGAAGACAGCGTATTGAGTGGCGGAACTCAACGACGCGCAAAGGCAAACTTTCACACCAGAGCTAAGAAATAAATGAGAATATTAAATATTTCTTGGAATAGCCTCAAACAAATTAAATAAAAAAGATTTATTATAAAAGTGTAATTTATAAGTTATTGCATAATAAAAGAAAAGGTGAAAGGAACACTGCTATAAAAGTTACACTACTTAGTAATCGAACCCGTTGCGTGCATATTTTCGCGAAATTTAAAATCGTAAACATGATCAACATTCTTATTTTAACTTTTAATGGTTACATTCACTTTATCCAAAAGAGAAACCAATTAAAATTGTATCACATATATATAAAATATATTTTAACGATATCTACTGAAGTTTCTTATGTTGACCTAATTATTTTTGAACGGTTTTTTTTGTATACCTTTAGATGTATCTCATATTATCTCAAATTGTCTTCTTTTCCAGTTCTGGAATGTTTGAAAAAAAAATTATGCTCTTTAATAAGAATTTTATTTAAAGACAAAGCCGAAAAGCTAGATATATAACTGTTTTAAGTTATAAGGTTTGAGCGGTAGCGTACATTTTGACATAAGAAAATCAATTGTCAATATATAGTTACGGATTGAGGTGGACTCGACAGATGTGAGTTCGATATCCACCCGGAGGAATGAATTATTATTTATAAAAAATATTTTTTTTCGCATTGCTGCTCTCTAACAAGGCAAAGCACGGTATTGCGTGTTGAGTTCCGCTACTCAACGGAAAAGGAAATCGGAAAGTGGAGAATAAATGAGTGTTTTAACATTAGGGTCCCTCTAACCTGTTATAAGCAGGTTATACAGGGATACGGATACAGGATACAGCGTGAAGCTGAGAGCTCATTTTAGACATCATTATTTTATTTTTTCTATAGCGAATTAAATTGTCACTTATGTTGGTAATTAAAAAAAATAATACAATACCTCCATTAACTCTTTTATTTATAGACAATTAGACACGTTTTGCTTTCTGTTATATTTTTGTAATTAATCAGAACAAATTTAACATTTATTTCTTGATTTTCTTATAATCTGAGTCAGAAGTACCTCCAATGCGAGCTTCAGGCCAGTAGGTTCGATTCCCACACGAGAAAATGAAATATTGAACGTTTAGTTCCGCATCTCAACACACAGCCTCCATCCTCCAATTCGCTCAAAAAATGGGAAACGTAGTGTCTTAACACTAGGTTTCCTCTGCCTAGCCTGTTGCGAGATACAACGTGAAGCAGGCAAAAAAAAACATCGATTTTCACTTCCTATTGTAATTGTAAACGCTAGCCTACTAAAAATGACTTAGCGAGACTAAACATTATGTCATCTGTAACTTGTTTACCGGAAGGAGTTGCGCAAGCGCAGGCGACCGTTACCCGCGCGTTGGAGAATGTCTCCCTACCACCGCGAAACTAAACAATATATACAGGTTGTTCTCTTTTGTGCAAATCGTTATGTGGCTATACTAAGCGTGCGGCTATACTAAGCTGGCATAAGAAGGTATCGTATTTTATAAGACATATTGATACATATGGTTTTGCTTGCGTGTTTTAATGAATGAAGAAAGGGAAAATATATATTTAAATTTATGTAAGAAATTAAAAATAAATTATATTCGTTATCTTATCATAATCGCAGATTTTTTTATACAAAAATTTTATTTTTTCTACAAAAGAGTTTTACGATATTTGGCTAATATTTGGAGTAGTTTATTTTTGGATACGTAACAAATCAACTACCAAACACGAGTTAAGCACTCGTGCACGAACCCGGTACTACTCGCAATCGTTGTCTAGATGCACTACTGCGGCAGTGGAGCTCTCTGTACCAGACTGGGTGCACTATCTTGCCGCCGGTCTTTTCTTACTGTGGATCCTCTTTGGAAGAAGACGAAGCAGCGTCGTTACATCACTATCGACATGATTATGTATGTAGATTTCTTTGAAAAAATTATTATTTTATTTATTACTAGCGGGCTCCACGCGGCCTCGCCTGCTTTAACTATACGAATGTTTATTTAAGCATATTTAAGAAAAAAAATATTGTGCCCACTCGAAGCTGAACCGCGTCTAATAACATTAGTTTTATAGAACTGAGGTCAACTTACATTGGGGGATCTCAAATTTTGAAATCTCAGTGTTTTCTATCATCATACAAATTATAATTTTACAAACAATATGAAACAATAAAGTATTGAAAACAAAAGATTCAGCCAATTTAATAAAACAGTTGTATAACCTCATCAATTAACATTAAATTGTTATTACTTTTTTATGTATGATCCGATTGTAATAAAAAAGCACTAAATGTAAAGGAAAATCTGCTAGAATCCAATAGTAAAAACTACATCTGAATCGGTAAAGCTGTTTCTGAGATTAGCGTGAAGAAACGCATAGACAAACAGACAAAAATTTTAAAAGTCATTGTTTTGGATTCTATTACATTGATAAGCGAACGCCTTCCGCAAACACTTTAAAGTGGTGTCTCCCCTCCCTCCGGAGTCGCAGGTATTCGATTCGGAGTGTCGTGACGGAGACTTCACTGTGGGGTTTTCTGAGTCTGAGGTCGCCTCAGTTATTAAAGGAATGGTTAGGGGCAAGTCTCCCGGTCACGACGATCTCAGTATCGAACATCTGAAATACGCAGGATTGCATTTGCCGCGAGTTCTTACAATGTTTTTTAATCTCTG
>JAATLQ010036504.1:0-39240 GCA_013421005.1 Heliconius erato x Heliconius himera | reverse complement strand
TCTATAGCAAAGTAAATTTAGAAGCGATTGCACGTATTTTGGAGTTATCCAATAATTATAATGTATTTCGTCGCGGCATTGTTGGTTACATCTTTCGTTTAAGTATTTTTGGGTAAGAGAATAGTAGGTAGTCTGTTGTTTATAATTTCTTTCGTTTAAGTTTTCTGTTGTTTGTGTCATTTGTTCAGGTGTGTGTGTTTTTTAAACAATTGGAACATCCTTATTGGAGCTACGAAAATGTGGGTTGCATTAAGGTTTCAATAATTTTCACATTAGTTATCTTAAGTGCTTTGCAAACAATGTACCTAACATTATATGAATAATTCAGTAGTTAAAGCGGGCGAAGCCGCGAGCGGGTCGCTAGTATAGTATAAAATAAGGAAATTCTTAGTACTAGTTTCATCTATTTACCAACAAAGTGCGCTGTAAAATATTAATTTTGTTGTTGACACTCGAAATGCTTTTACTCATATTACAAGTACCAGATATATTATACTGTTACTATCACTTCCACATCTTCATACATTTATTGAACAATTTAAGTATTCTTGGGGTATGGTAAAAATAACATTTAAAACAATTGTCAAAAAATGCTAGATTAGATCCCTTATTACCTAATTTTTTTTTATTCTTAAAATTCCTCCTGATTCCAGCAGGATGACAAGTAAAATTTAAAGCCAAACCACTTAACCTTCTGTTCCAATTCAGTAAGTGACTGTAAAACCGACTGGTTGTGGGTTCGTTCCCCACTCGAGAAGATGAAATATTTACTTAAATTTATATTTCCATTTCTTCGCTCTGGTGTCGAGGCAAAGCGCGGCGTTGAGTTCTGCCACTCAACACGCAATGCCTCCAGAATTCGGCAGAAAGCGGGATACGGTGTGTCTTAACACTAGGTTCCCTCTGCGTACCCTGCTGTTTCCGGGATACAGCGTGAAGCTGATTTTTTCTTTATTATCTTTCCCCCAATTTGGGATTGAACCTATAACACTTTCGTCTATCTCAAATCTCACGGCTCCACGACATAGTCATGCGCCTTTATATTATTTTATGCTTAATTACTCTATGAATAAAATTATAAAAAGAACAACACTAGCAGCAATATTAAAACTATACTAACATCCACTAAACTCAGATTTATGTAGCAATTTTATGCACTCACATATTAAAAAGTTAAATGCGGTCAGGTGAATTGCTAAAATGAAACGTATAGTGTTAAAAAATAGTTAAAAATAGTAAGAAATAAGTAATAGAATTCTTCTTGATCTTATTCCACGTTACGCTGTATCCCGCATGTTATAGACACTAGATTTTCTGCTCATATTTTAGGAATTAAGTGTGGACTTTACGAGGTATTGCGTGTTAAGTGGCCGAATTCTCAAGGTGTTGAGTGGTGGAGCTTAACGCCCTGCTTTGCCTTTTTACTAGAGCAAAGAAATGCAAATATTAAATATTTCATTAAAAATTAAATTAAATTAGCTTCACGCTATATCCCGCACCCAGCAGGGTAGGCAGAGGAAACCTAGTGTTAAGACACTCTGTTCCCCACTTTCTGCCGAATTCTGGAGGCATTGCGTGTTGAGTGGCAGAACTCAACGCCGCGCTTTGCCTCGACATCAGAGCGAAGAAATGGTAATATAAATTTACGTAAATATTTCATCTCTTCGAGTGGGAAAACCCACAACCAGTCGGCTTTACAGTCACAAAAGCAAGCAATTATTATAAGAGATATCTTTACGATGGAAATAATTTGACATGAGCATTTCGTCGTTATTTATGGAGAAAACAGAGAGTGGAATAATATATCACAATGGAGGAAAATGTGTTTGTCGGTATGACTGTAATGTGTATGTGGTGCTACAGAGACCAAACGGACAGAGTTGATGATTCTTACGTCAATCGATTCGTTTAGTATTTCCTTAATGTACTCTTATTGTAAGGGAATAGTCACAGTAATAGTCTATTGGTATTTACACTGTAAAAGATAGTTAATTTTCAATTAATGCTAAGTCCTATTTTTAACATTTTTTAAGTGTTATTCCACAGTTAGAAAAGAAAAATAAAAAAATATTTAGAAAACTTATAAAAATTTCAACGTAGCGGGACTCGAACCCGTGACTGCTGGGTATGATTGTGATATTAAAATTTATAACACATATATATCAATTATTATTAATTATTTTTATATTCATAATTGTGGAAACGGAAGTGTCTTAATGGGAACAGTGACAAAGATAAAATGTTAAATCAAAGGATTACGAAACAGAAAATCAAGAAATCATAAGTCAACTATCCTGAATTAATCTTTTTCTTATATTTCATAACTTATAATGTTTGTAAATTAATATAAAAATATATATATATATCAAATATTGTATTTAAGTTACAAAGAAAATACATGCATTTCTATAATTTTAATTTCTAATCTTTTATACCTTTTTCCACCATAGATTCTCTAGTGGCCAAATAAATCTATATGCGACTACTATATTTTTTAAACAACACACCTTGCAAATCAAACCGTCATCACTTTGGCGACATTTACGACGTGTTTTTTTTTATAAAATAGTCCACACCTTTCCAGTATTATAAAAATAAAATTTGTAAAATTTAATTAAGAAAAACAATATTAAAGTACTTAATAAAATTTATGCATGATTCAATATAAAAAATATATACATTAACTAGAAAAATCACAGCTAGTCGTGGCGCAGGGGTTTCGTAGTGCGACCGGTTATGGGTTTGATCGCCACTGGAGGAAATCAAATGTTTACTTAAATATTTATTAAGAAAATGTATAAAAATTTTAACGTAGCGGGATGGGAACCCGCGCCTCTTTGGAAACCGTCCAAGCGCTCTGACCAAGTATGCCATACGTTCTTAACGCAAAAAGGGTTGGGTTCAATCCCGCTTCGTTAAAATTTTAATACGTTTTCTTAATAAGTATTTTTCTTTCCTAATTGTGAAATAACATTTAAATTAAATCAAATCACTTTAAAAATGTTTAAAAATGTTTATTTCAACTTATATTTTAAATTCTTCGCTCTGTCGTCGACGCAAAACGCGGCGTTGAGTTCCCCCACTCAACACGTAATGCCTCCGGAATTCGACAGAAAATGGAGAACGCAGAGTTTTAACACTATGTTCCCTCTGCCTACCCTACGGTGTGCGGGATAAAACGTGAAGGTGATTTAATTTATTTTTTTTTAACTAGGGAGAAGACCTCTTTAGATTAAAAATTGCAGAACACATATCCGCTCATGTTCGAGGTCACCCGCCTTTGGGGAAATCAGTTTATTTGATCTTTGATCAACCTAAGCGCCATTCGTATCTAACCTATAGTTTACATATTTTTACTATTAATCTGGTCTGGCGAAAATTATGAAAGGCCTGATTACGATGGCGGTATCTACATATCAGCTCGAAAGTGAGGTCGTCATGGCGCAGGGAAACAAGTCGACCTCTTGTTCCCGTAAAACGGATAGATGTGGGCTTAATTCCAACTTAATAAGAAGAATGAAATATTTAGAGGCCGGTCGTGGCGCAGTGGCACGAGGTGTGACTGCAAAATCGACTGGTTGTGGGTTCGATCCCCACTCGAGGAGATGAAATATTTACTTAAATTTATATTTCCATTTCTTCGCTCTGGTGTCGAGGTTAAGCGCGGCGTTGAGTTCTGCCACTCAACACGCAAAGCCTCCAGAATTCGGCAGAAAGTCGGAAACGGAATGTCTTAACACTAGGTTCCCCCTGCTTACCCTGCTGTGAGCGGGATACAGCGTGAAGCTGAATACAATAAATATAATAATCATTCCTCGCTTTAAGGTACTCATAGCCTGCTCGAAGGTCAAACCACAATGTATTCAGAAAAACGCTAACTCGCTAACCGTGATATGCGACTTAGCTGACGTGCTTGGGTTTGTACGTGATCAGAATTCCAAAGGCCCTTGATCGATGACAGAAAGTTTTGGCAACTGGGTTCTAATGTACTAGGCTAGAGTATCGAAACCGTTATGTGTGAGAAGATTTTTGGCTTATAATACTGATTATATATATTTATATATGTAGTAAGTATAATAAAAAAATAAAAATGAGCTTCACGTTGTATCCCGCACACAGCAGGGTAGACAGAGGCCTAGTGTTCCCCACTTTCCGCCGAGTTCTGGAGGCATTGTGTGTTGAGTGGCGGAACTCAACGCCGCACTATGCCTCGACACCAGAACGAAGAAATGAAAATATAAATGTAAGTATGTATTTTATCTCCTCGAGTGGCGATCGAACCCACAACCAGTCGATTTTACAATCACACACTGTACCCCTACACCACGACTGGCCTTAATCATTAAGTACATATAATTAATAATTATATATGTTAAAATAGTTATTTTAAGTAACTATAGTTAAGATTAATAAATGTAAATACTATCAAAAACATAAATGTGAAATGAGAGCCAAGTTAAATGTTAATGAAAAAATATTTGTAAAAACAAAAACCCCGACTGCATAAAAATATAAAAAGAAAATAAACAAGTCCAATAGCTTATTAGGATTCACAGTCGGGACCTCTTTAAAATATGCGGGGTTCCTGGTAAAGATTTTATTGATTGAAGAATTACTTATAGGTCCCGACTGTAAATCCTAATAAACTATTGGACTTGTTTATTTTCTTTTTATAGTTTTATGCAGTCGGGGTTTTTGTTTTTACAAATATTTTTTTATTTTTCACTTTTTTGTTAGAATTTATTATGGTAATCATAATCATGATATACTTTTTTGAAATCCTCGTAGTAAGCTCTTGAATTTGAGACCCATGTTGTGGTATTCGAAACGAAAAATTTTTTTTCACTAAGTCCAATAGCGCCCCACAGCCGCCTTGATTGTTTTTATTTAACGTCACCTATCTAAGAACACTTGGGCTGCTAATACAAACCTAACGATACCTCAATTATGTAAATCCGTTCAGCGGTTCTGGAGATATGAGGTAATAAAGAATATTACATACATACAAGATACGCGCGAAAAACATAACCCTTCCTTAGCAGTCGGGAATTAACGTAGTAGTCGTTCTCGATTTACGCCCAATATTAATAACCTATCTCCAACGTCAATCTTAGATTGTTTCATACATCTATCCAATCTCTATATTGGATAGAACGAAGTTTTAACCGACGAAAAATGAGGGATCAATATGGTTGCCGCGATCTTGTTTAACTCGGGATAAAATTACCGTTTAATAAATATGCTAAACTAAATGCATGTAGACTTATTATGATTGACTTCAAAAATAGCTTGAAATGGTTAAATACAAATTGCGATATTTTAAAGTTATTTTGTAAGAAAGAAAATAAAATTTACTTGGGTGACGCGTTAGCGGGTTTTATTTCTTAGCCTAAGCCTTAGTATAAATATTTTAAATTTTAAAGTATTCGATATAAAATAATAAGGATAAAAAAAAAAAAAAATAAATTAGCTTCACGCTGTATCCCGCACACAGCAGGGTAGGCAGAGGGAACCTAGTGTTAAGACACTCCGTTCCCCACTTTCTGCCAATTCTGGAGGCATTGCGTGTTGAGTGGCAGAACTCAACGCCGCGCTTAACCTCGACACCAGAGCGAAGAAATGGAAATATAAATTTAAGTAAATATTTCATCTCCTCGAGTGGGGATCGAACCCACAACCAGTCGGTTTTGGAGTCACACCTCGTGCCGCTGCGCCACGACCGGCCTCTATAATAAGGATAATTATATAGAAAAAAGGTACGAACCGAACGTTGTATGTTAGTAGTTTTGGGTCAGTTTTGAATTCAGGCATAGCATTCTTTTTTAAATTATTATAGGCATTTGTCTTATTACTCAACACGCAATGCCTCCAGAATTCGGCAGAAAATGGGGAACGGAGTGTCTTAACACTAGGTTCCCTCTGCCTACCCTGCAGTGTGCGGGATATAGCGTGAAGCTAATTTAATTTAATTTTATTAGCACCTACATATGTACTTATTTTTAATGCAGAATTTATTCTCTCAGTGGGCAACTAAGATTTAAATTTATTCATTTTTTTTCTTTTAAATTATTTAATTTATCTATTTAATAACAACAATATATAACAAATAAGATATTGATTTCTGAAATTTGTTGATTATTTACATTTTCCTTTGCTAGATAGAGAGGACGAAGTGATAGGCTATATTTATTTATGTGGGTTTATCTATAAATAGTTACTTATCTCCCCTCTTTTAACTCATTTTGAGATTTCTTAATAACATTATATCCTAATCAAACAGTTCTTTCTAAAAACACTAACATTCAAAAACTTACATACAAATACGAATATACAATTTTAGTACAATAATTTAATATCTATATATTTTAACCCTATATTTCACTACTAATACCACTAACCAGTTAACAAGAGAAAGACTTTACGTTCTTCCCGATCTTAGATCTTCGATCGTAAAAGCAACGATAACTTTGCCATTTCGAGCTACTTCTAGTTCCGATAGGCAGATTTATTGAACGTTCCGTTGTTCTAAATCGTGGTGGGGAAGCAATGACAGGCATAAACGAGGATGAGGGTTTGAGAATTGTGATTTTGTACTGGGATTACATTTAGAATTTTCTCGTTTGTATGTATGTATGTATGTGAGTTTGTTATATCGTCGAAATAAAGAGTTTTTGGGCAGGTTTTTACCCTGAATAATGTAAAATTACTACCAAGTATTCCTACCAAGTTACTACCAACTTAAGTAGTAGGGTAGGCATAGAGAACCTAGTGTTAAGATACTCCGTTCCCCACTTTCTGCCGAATTCTGGAGGCATTGCTTGTTGAGTGGCAAAACTCAACGCCGCACTTAACCTCGACACCAGAGCGAAGAAATGGAAATATGTTATTCTATTTTGTAATTGTTTAACACCATCGTGATGCAGAGATAAAGTATGTGACTTTTAACGCGAAGACGGAAACGGAGTGCTTACCCTGCTATATGCGGGATACAACGTGAAGCTAAAAATAAACTTGAAACTTCCATATGATCAGCTAAGGCATCCTATTTATATCCTGAAAAAATTGCTTCACTCTTTATCCTGCATAGAGCATTGTAGTCAAAGGTAATCTAGAGTTAAGACAGTCCGTTTCCCAATTTCTGTCTATTTTTTGGGAGTTTACGTATTAGGAGAAATGAGTCAATGCCGCGCTTTAATTTGCTCGCTCTGGTACCAAATTATTATTACCGAACAAAAAAGAAATGAAAATCAAAATCAGCTTCACGCTATATCCCGCACACAGCAGGGTAGGCAGAGGGAGAGAGTATTAAGACACTCCGTTCCCCACTTTCTGCCGAATTCTGGAGGCATTGCGTGTCGAGTGGCAGAACTCAACGCCGCGCTTAACCTCGACACCAGAGAGAAGAAATGGAAATATAAATTTAGGTAAATATTTCATCTCCTCGAGTGGTGATCGAACCCACGACCAGTCGGTTTTATAGTCACACCTCGTGTCGCTGCGCCACGACTGGCCTCAAGAAATGAAAATAATTCTAAGATTTTTGTTAAGAACCAAACACATACCTTGACCCAATTGTTATGCTTGTGAAAAAATACAATAGGAATGGTTCTTAGTATAAAGCACTAATTAATAGTCATATCTTTTGTTTTTGTGTTACTGAATATGTTTCAATAAGAAAACTAAAGAAGCCGGCCTATATGGAGCTGTTGGAACATTAGTAGCTAACACCGTTTAATACTTGTAAATACTGTGGATATGGACTTTTTTAATAATAAACTTACTTTATGATAAATAGAAAAGAATTTATGATATATTTTTTTATTTATATTGCCGCCGTTGTCGCCGAAAATTTGACTGTGCGTGTAACAGAGTGTAATATTAGATTCAGTCATTGTACCCTGCTATGCGTGCCCGCATTTACTTAACTTATATATTTTTCCCGACTGCTAAGGAAGGGTTATGTTTTTCGCGCGTATCTTGTATGTATGTAATATTCTTTATTACCTCGTATCTCCACAACCGCTGAACGGATTTCCATATTTGAGGTGTCGTTAGATTTGTATTAGTAGGCCAAGTGTTCTTAGATAGGTGACGTTAATAAAAAATAATCATGGCGGCTGTGGTACGCCATTGGACGTAGTGAAAAAAAAATTTTTCGTTTCGAATACTACAATATGGGTATCAAATTAAAGAGCTTAATTTCAGGATTTCAAAAAGGTATATCATCATTATCATTACCATAATAAATTCTAACAAAAAAATGATAAATAAAAAAAATATTTGTTAAAACAAAAACCCCGACTGCATAAAACTAAAAAGAAAATAAACAAGCCCAATAGTTTATTAGGATTAACAGTCGGGACCTATAAGTAATTCTTCAATCAATAAAATCTTTACCAGGAACCCCGCATAATTTAAAGAGGTCCCGACTGTTAATCCTAATAAACTATTGGGCTTGTTTATTTTCTTTTTAGTTTTATGCAGTCGGGGTTTTTGTTTTAACAAATATATTTTTTTTTAATTGCATGTTGTAACTTCCACCATAGCAGATAGGCCGGAACCTGGTAATCTAGCGATAAGACACTAAGACACTGTTTTCATTAAGATACTTCTGTTCCCCATTTTCCACCGAATTCTGGAGGCATTGCGTGTTAAGTGGTGGAACTCAACGCCGCGATTTGCCTCGGCCCCAGAGCGAAAAAATGAAAATAATAAATATTTCATTTCGTCAGGTGGAAGTCGCACCAACTCTTGTCTCTTGGCGAAAATATAATATGAATTATGAACCCATTTATCATTGCTTCTCGAGAAATCCTTTATGATAAATGTAAATAGTGCCTTAACAAAAGGTAAACTAACCGACAGATGTATATTTCGCTTTTAATAGTTTTAGTGAAGCTACCTGTATGCGGGATACAGAGTGAAGCTAAAAAACACAATTTTAATATTGCTTAGATGTTATTTCAGTGACAATAAGGGAGGGTCCATCCATAATAATACCAGTCACGGTTCGTTCTCGCTCAGATGTCAGTCTATTAAATATATTTTTACTTGAGAAACAATAAGAGCATTCATACAAGATTATTTCTCATACAAAAATATAAGAACGGACAAATAATAAAACGTCACACCAGCAGTATTGTGCTAATCCTTCCTTATTTATTAACTAGCTGACTCCATGCGGCTTCGCCCGCTTGTACTATACGAATATTTATTAAACATTATTAAAATGTATTTAGAAAAAAAAAATGTTTATTTTAATACTAAATAAATCGAAATTTAAATTTTTTGACATTTCATTTATTTATTTTTTCGCAAATAGAATCACCTAGAGATAAAAAAAATTACAAAAGAATAAAGAAGCAAAATACCATGACTTATATGCACAATTACGGAATTCCAGATCTTTTCGTATTTTTTTCCATGAACTTGTCAGCGGTTCTTATATTGGCATGTCATAATCGCTAAAGTTTTTTTCACTTAAAATTAAAATATTCGCGAAAGATGCAATTTTTGGGCCGGTTAAATTTCAGTACACCTTTAACTATGGATAAATATTAAAGTTTTGGTAGCTATAATAACTGTAATTAAAATAAATCTTAAAAGATCTAGATTATTACATTTTATTACTCTACGCTTATCTCAAAATATTTTCGATATTTTTACTCTACGCTTATCTCAAAATATAAAACACACATATCCAATAACAATATATGTGCGAAGCCGGGACGGACTGTTTGTTTATATGTGTAGATAGATCGTTATTTAAATCTTTTAGAACTTTATTTGATTTTGACTTTTGACTCGCAAAAATTGTCGTATTTAATGGAAAATCTTCTTTGCTTGCATTTAAAGTGGTGGCAAAAACACTCTGTATACAAAAAAAAAATACAAAAACCTAATTCCTTGATTCGATTTTTTAAAGACAGTAACTTTTCCAAACATTATACGGATCACGTAAAAACAGACATCAAATATTTATATCATGTTTTCCTTATCTAACGCTTGAAATTAGTAAGGGATGAAAAAACATATCCAAACTCAGACCAAATCATGAAATATTCATTAAGATATTGTTCGAAGTAATATTGTATTTATGTGTTTATATGAAAATTTTCTATACGCTTTATAAGTCGTTTGCAACTTTATGTATGGGAATACGTTCTTGTTCACCGACAAGTTGCGATGAGGATGTTATGCGATATAGGAAATTATAATAATGTTAAACTTTCTATACAATTTGTATGTAAAAAGTTTGATGTTAAGAGGCCAGTCGTGGCACAGGGGCACAAACGTGCATACACGCGACAGCGAAAATCAAAATTAAATCAGCTTCACGATGTATCCCGCACATAGCAGAGTAGGCAGAGGGAACCTAGTGTTAAGACACACCGTTCCCCACTTTCCGCCGAGTTCTGGAGTCATTGCGTGTTAAGTGGCGGTACTCAACGCCGCACTTTGCCTCGACACTAGAGCGAAGAAATGAAAATATAAATGTAAATAAATATTTTATCTCCTCGAGTGGGGATCGAACCCACAACCAGTCGATTTTACAGTCACACTCTGTGCCCCTGCGCCACGACTGGCCTCATGTTTATTTATTTTATTTATTTATTTATTTATTTATTATAGACACATCAACAATACATGTAACTTATGATATTAAAAGAAAATTGATAAATCGGTTACAAATCTGTTACAAATATCAATTAAAAATATGTACAGCATTCACAAAATAATCTTGATTAATTACCAGTCGTAATAAATTAAATTATAATTACAAATAATTAAAATTACAATTAAGTACAGTTCGACATTACAATTAAAGAGTAAAAGAGTTAAAAGAAATAGTTAAAAAAGAGTTAACAGATTGTGGGTTCGATTCCCACTTGCGGATATTTTCATATCCTCGCTTTGTTAGGCACGTGGCGTTAAGTTTCGTTAATCAACACGTAATGCTACCAGAATTCGGCGGGAAATGGAGAACTGAAGTGTTTTAATGAGAACGGAGTGTATTAACACTTGGACTGCTTATCATAAGAGAACCCTTTTACGGGTGAACCGCCCGCGTTTTGACTCCAGCAGGCTACATTGAACGTATGGGCTGGCAGATGTAGCTAATAAAAATAATGAATTCACAGAGTGGGAATCGAATCGACAACTGCCGCGTTAACAATCAGACGCTGTGGTGCTGCGCCACGCTGACCTCATAAATAATTAATGTTTCTAAGAATTATTATCTTTGTAAAATATGTCAATTTTACTTCCAATGGTGAAAATGTATTATGTTTCAATAAGATTGGAGTGTAAAGTATTCATCTTAAGACTGTCTTTGTTTAGTTTGTAAAAGAAATTGCACTAAGAAAAAATTTAATCCTTTAAAAGCATATCAAAATGTCTCTTTACAATGAAATGATTTTATGTTTTATTTTTTCAACGGTTGGTATATATTTTTATGTTTTTAGACTTACCTTTATTTAATAAGTTCTTTGATTTTCACGATTATTACAAAAAAAAAAAATGTATAAAAGTACAAAATATACGCGATTAATCCGGTTAAAATAGTTTCATTTAAAATTACCTTTATTTTTCAAGATGTTTTGACAGTAGATTTTAAATGAATCTAGTGTTAAATAACTCTATTCTCCACTTTCCGTACAAATGTGAGACATTACGTATTGAGTGGCGGAATTGAACGCCGCGCTTTATCCTATCATAGTGAAACAGTAATCATTTAAAAATAATAATTTTTCGAAATGAAGAAATAAAACCGACAACCATTGCTTCTAAAGTAAGACGCTACGCCACTGAGCTATAGTGATAAAATAGCGGGACTCGAACGTGCACCTAAAACTCAAATCCTTTTGCGGAAGCCAAAAAATTGTCTAGTTTGCCTAGCTTCAATGTAAAGCAAAATGCCTGTGGATCAAGTTAAAACTTAGCTTGGACGATGTTTAATTAACCAGTTACTACCCCCACTAAATATTTTTAAGATCAGCATGGGGGCTCTGAAGTTATTTAACAAAATGTTAACAAAACTTCAAAATCGCAATAATCCGACTTAAAGATTAAGATAAGTTGTTTGATAGACAGTTTTTATTTATAATATTATACTAGTATACTAACTGTTACTACTGTTTTTTTTCAGCTTCACGCTGCATTCCGCACATAGCAGGGTAGCCGGAGAGCATAGCAGGAACATAGTGTTAAGACACTCCTCTCACATTCCGCACCTTCCGCTGAATTCTGAAGGCATTGTGTGTTGAGTGGCGGAGCTCAACGCCGATTTTTGTATCACTCAGAGTAAAAAAACGAAAATATTAAATATTTCGTTTTCTCGAGTGCGAATAGAACTCACAACCTGTCGCATTTACAGCAATTGTAGGTGGTGATTTTATTACTATTTTTTTATTTCCTATTGGAGTCATGCTGCAGCTCATACACATTCCATTCTTGAGACCTAAAATGTATGAAGACATTAAATAAGTCATATTTATAGCTCTAGTCGTTGCAAAGAGACGTTGCAAATGAGTTAAAAAGTATTTACTAGTTTAAGCGGAACCAATTTCAGTAAAGTGTAACGCTTACAGCCCAATCTACGTAAATTTGACGTATACCGCAAAGAAATATCGCTACCTTTTTCACGTTTGTCATCGTTTATAGAACCAACCCAATAGCCGTCGAGAACTCGCAGGACATACTTGCTAAGTTCAGTCATATTGCTGTAATGAAAATGTTGTACTTCATTTTGACGTATAATTGGGCTTTGTGTAACTTTTGTAAAAAAAATAAAATTAGTTTCACGCTGTATCCCGCACACAGCAGGGTAGGCAGAGGGAACCTAGTGTTAAGCCACTCCGTTCCCCACTTTCTGCCGAATTCTGGAGGCATTGCGTGTTGAGTGGCAGAACGCAACGCCGCGCTTAACCTCGATACCAGAGCGAAGAAATGGAAATATAAATTTAAGTAAATATTTCATCTCCTCGAGTAGGGATCGAACCCACAACCAGTCGGTTTTGCAGTCACACCTCGTGCCGCTGCGGCACGACCGGCCTCAACTTTTGTAACTTTTGTAGTTGTTTCCAATTTCTTATCATTGTGATTAATTTGAGTTAATTAATGGTTTTGTTTATCCAAATTTTCTTATATACTATTATATTTTTTTAATAAATGTAAGACAGGGTACCGTTAACAAGACAAAATAGTTTCAATTTTAGAAAATGACGAGATTGTCCTCCGTTGGATCCAGACTCCGAGCAAGAAGATTGATAAGTTAAAACTGATGTCAGGAGTGATATCGAAGATGTGATAGTCGACTACATTATGGATAGAAGCCAAGAGGTCTGTGAAATCAGCTATTCATTAGATCAGATATATTACTCTATGTTTAATAACAGGAAAACTAAGGTGGAAAATATCGCTTTTGTAAACTCTTGTATCATATTCTGTCTCAACAAGATAAATTCATACGAAAAACCAATGAATGAGTTTTGATTGAAATAACAAAAATGACTGATGGCAACCATTTTGAAGAAGATTCTACTTAACAAAAAAAAAATTAAAAAAAATGTGTTACCGACATTTTCAGAAAATACTATTGATTAGCCAGAAGTAAATAATATTATTGCTGATTTTTTTCATATAAAAAATGGGGAAAAATCTTACGAAAACGAAAAAATTGTATACGATGTGATGTAAAATCGATTGGAATGTATTACAATCCTATTGCAATCCTAAAAATTGAAAAAAGATTGATTCCAAGCAAAAAATCGGGTACACTTGCCATTTTAATTTTTGAGAACAATAATCAATATTATGTTTTATTTTATGGTAATTGAAATCCACCATCCAAAATCTTTGATTATAATAATAAACCATGCGATCTCGAAATAAAAGATCTTTGGCAGACGGACAACACAGCGATCCTATAAAGGGCTCCGCTTTAACCTCTTGACGTATAAAACTCTAAAAATAAAAATACTATACTGATGTAAACGATAATTGAAAAAGTGTGGAACGGAGTGTCTCAACACTAAATTTCCTCTGTCTCCAATGCAGGAAAATTTACAAAAATATTAAAAAAAATATAAATCAGCTTCACGCTGTATCCCGCTCACAGCAGGGTAGGCAGAGGTAATCTAGTGTTAAGACACTCCGTTCCCCACTTTCTGCCGAATTTTTGGAGGCATTGCGTGTTGGGTGGTAGAACACAACGTCGCTCGACACCAGAGCGAAGAAATGGGAATATAAATTTGAGTAAATATTTCATCTTTTCGAGTGGGGATCGAACCCACAACCAGTCGGTTTTACAATCAAAAATATATTGTAGAATAACTGTTTTCAACTAAACGGAAATCAGTTTCTAGAACTATAACTATAACATCGTTTTTGCTTTTGACTTAAGATGCAAGTTTGTCGGATGAGTTTAGAACAGATGCAAAGTTTAATAAAATATGAAGTTTCGTTTGGCAAAATCCTTGTTTGAAACGTCTTCCTGGAATATTTGAATTTCACGTTTATTCTGCTAATACATACTATAAATGCTCAAGTGCTTTTTAATGGATATTTACTTTTTTTTCCATATAATTCTTTCGTTACTGAGTGACTTACAAACAACACACAGCAGAACTATGCGGCGTAGAACACTGAAAGAGCACTAAGAGAGCATTTCCCGAAATACATACTATAAATGCTCAAGTGCTTTTTAATTTATATATTTTTTTTCTAGTTAATTCATCCGTTACTGAGTGACTTACAGATAACGCACAGCGGCGTAGAACACTGAAATCTGGATATATAATATCCTTGGGAAATGTATGTGAGCACTAAGAGAGCATTTCCCGAAATACTTACGGTAACGTAAATTCTACTAACTAGCATACATAAATATGTATGAATATGACAGATATTTGAAGAACTAAAACTTCATCCTTCAGCTTTATCATATTCTTAAACAAAAAGCCTTAAACGATTTTTTTACTCTGCAAACAACATATAAACCAAAATTTATTACCACATTTATCGTATTCACTTGGGAACGACTACAAGAAATACTTTTTTTTTTGAAGCAAAAAATTTCGAAAAAAAGCTTCAAACTGAATCCGGGGTACTTAGTTCCCAGCCTGAGTAAACCTGGGAACCTAGTGTTAAAACAATATATTCCCATTAAGACACTAATATATATTTTAAAACACTAATATATATTTTAAAACGCCTATAAAAAATTGAGGCTGGTCGTGGCGCAGGGGCACAAAGTGTGAAAAAACGCGACTTGTTGTGGGTTCGATCCCCACTCGAGGAAACGAAATATTTATTTATTTAAATTAATAATTGTCGCCACTCATCAAGCAATGCCTCCAGAATTCGGCGGCGGGAACGGATTCTCTTAACACTAGTTCCCTCTGCCTATCCTATTGTGTGCGGGATATAGCGTGAAGCTGATTTAATTTTAAATTATTTATTTTTTTAATTAGAAACTTTACAAACGTCCTGAACATTTAGCCATCCATTCTAATCAAGATACGTCGAATTTTTATACGCTTTATACAATTTATTTATGTAATTACGAATTATGGGCACCTCTAAAATATTATTTGTAATATCATCTAAGGTCTCAATCAAATAAATACAACTCTGTGTGAATTTTCGTTAATTGAAACGTTTAAATTGACCGGACTGATAAATTAACTAAATTAAAGAAATAAATAAAACCTGTATTAATTTCAAACTTTTATTTCTATATTTGATGATTAATTAGTTATTAGAGCAAAAAAACGGAAATATATTTTCTATAATATAATATCTGCCTTCATTAACCCGTGTATAGATTTACTATGAATACATTTTTTACAATTTCAAAACGCAGTTTGAATTTAATATAAAAGTTTCCGGTTAAACATCACATTTATCCTCGCCAGAGCGAAAATGTAATAATAATTTAAATGTAAAAATGTGTCCAGGACCGCACTCGCGACCATCGCGTATCCCGTCAAAGTCCACGAGAACCTAGTGTTACCAGAAAATACTCGATTCCCCACTTTCTGCTGAATTTTCGAGATATTGTGTTGAATGGCGAAGCTCAACGCCGCGCTTAGTTTTGTTACCAGAAAGAGGAAACGAATATATTAAATAATTAATTCCCCCAAGTGGAAATGGAACCCACAACCGTTGCGTTTACAGTCACACGCTATGCCACTGCACTATGATGGTCTTCTAGTCTTAGCTTGTTAATATAAAATTCAAAATGAAATTCTTGCATAAAAGCTACAGACAGCAATGGTTATGAGAGTCACAAATAAAGTCAGAAATACTGTAATATTGTTTCTAGAATACTAAGCAGATGTTAAGAATACTTAGTCAATTAAACTATCTCGTAGTGTCTCTTATAATTAAAGTGTTCTTAAGATTTTCCTTTTATATGATTTTTCTGTTATTTATACAGAATTATTATTATACTTGCGCAGCGTTGAGTTCCGCTACTATTAAGTGGCAATTGAATCTGGGGACCAAGGTGTTTGAAATTAAATTTAAAAAGAATGTAGACAGTACTATATTTGTTATCTATGAAAAGTTTTTTTAAATTCTCGTTTAAAATTACGTTGAGCTCCGCCACTGCACACGCAAAACCTCGAAATTTCGTGAGGACGTGGGATACGAAATGTCTTAACATTGAGTTTCCAATGCTATATGGAAGAAGGAGAAGCACCTTCTTTTATTTTTCTAAAAACTGAAAAACAAGAAAAAAATACACTTTGTTTTTTTTTTCAAGTAATCAAATCCGATTAAATGTTTTCGTATTGTCAATTGTATTGAAGTATGGTATGATTGCATTTGAAAAAATCAAATTTATAAATTAAAATATTCTTAATATTTTATAATACAAGAGTAATAAAATAAAATAAAACTTAAATAAAAGCATGTAGGGCTTTGATAAGAAATAAACTTGTATGCTCAAAGAAAAAGCTAGGAAATGAGATACATCTTTTTATTTTTTCTAATAAGTTAGCGTAAGCTTAGCTTGATACAAATTGAAACATGTGTGTATAAAGACATTATTTAAAAGAAACTGACTCAGCAAAATACTATTAATATAAACTTTTGCTTTACATAAATCTAAAATTTGAATATATACTTTGGCTTCTCGCTGTATCCCACATCTAGCAGGGAACCTAGAGTTAAGACACTCCGTTCCCCACTTTCCCCATTATTTTCGAGACACTGCGTCTTGAATGAAATTTCAACACTATGTTTAATATTATTAGCCAGAACGAGAAAGTTAATATATATTTTAAACACAAATCATTATCAAAAATTGTTTATACACAAAATATAATAAACAAAGAATGTATCACGATTTAAAGCATGTATGTACCAAATAAAACGACGCTTAGAAATCCAGCAATATTTTTCAAATGGGATGCAAAATCGTCAGTTTTAAGAGGCACTCATTATTATGAATGGTACTTCGTTCGGTTTGAAATGGTCGATAAGTGCTTACCATTCTATTGGATAGTGTTATTACTAAATGCTCGTGGAATAGCTATTATGCATCTAGTGCATTTTGGTTAAAGGGTAACGGAATATTTCGTGATTTTTGAATTAGAATATTATTTTATTATAGGTTTATCCTATACAGATTAAGTTTAAGTCTACTATAACTGTATAAATGACAAAATTAAATAAATCAGCTTCATGCTGTATCCCGCACACAGCAGGTTAGGCAGTGGGAACCTAGTGTTAGGATACTCCGTTCCCCTTTTTCGGCTGAATTTTTCGAGGCATTACGTATTGAGTGGCGGAACCCAACGCCGAGATTTTGCCTTGATGCCAGAGGAAAGAAATGAAATGATTAATTAATAATAATTAATTCCCTCGAGTGGGGATCGAACCCACAACCGTTGCGTTACAGTCACACTCTCGTGCCCCTGCGCCCTGAAGGCTTCATGACTTTATAGGGAACGTATTTATTTTAAATTCACATTGCCTTTCGCATATAGAAGGGTAGACGAAGGGGACCTAGTGATAAGACACTGAGTTTCATATGCAGATGGTGGCTTGGGTGGTTAAAATTTTCATGGCATGTTCAAGATATAAGGCCGGTTGGCTCAACGAGGTGCTTTGTCTTTTTACCAGAGCTAGGAAATAATATAGGAAATAATAAATTTAATTTTTACTAGGAGTGAGAACCGAAACCACAACCGTCCCGCTTACAGTCAGACATTCTGTCGTTTCGCCGAGACATTCATAATTTCTTTAAAGAATATATTAAAATTCGCTCACTTATTCCTAAGATTGATTTACTTTATAATCATTTATCGGTATAGAACAGAATAGATGAACTATTAGCAATATAATATGATTGGAGCCTTGACGTTTGACATACTAGGGGTGATATATTCATCCATTTGCTAGTAGATATTAAATTTTACTCCATAAAGTGCTTTCGACGAACTTAATAACGAACGAACTTAATATTTGAAACACTATATTGGATGTCCTATTTTAATCTCCAAATTTCTAAGATGCGTTGTTTCCCTAAAGAATTAGATAGAAGAATTTTAGGATTTTTACTTTAAATTTATTAGCAGCTTTACAGTTGTTTCCATATAGCAGTGTAGGCAATGGCAACCTAGTGTTAAGACACTCCGCTTCACTCTTTCGATATTTTTTTCGGACATTACTTGGATGCAGGACTAAATGCCAAGCTTTTTCATTTTCTTTTGTTGGCTTTCTTTGGTGCAGTGAGACGTTAGACTATAACCGCGATGGTTATAGTCAAAACACTGTCTCGATGGATTTCATTTGAAGCTTCATGTTGTGTCATGAGGCTAGTCGTGGCGCAGCGGCACGAGGTGTGACTGTAAAACCGACTGGTTGTGGGTTCGATCCCCACTCGAGGAGATGAAATATTTACTTAAATTTATATTTCCATTTTTTCGCTCTGGTGTCGAGGTTAAGCGCGGCGTTGAGTTCTGCCACTCAATACGCAATACCTCCAGAATGCGACAGAAAGTGGGGAATGGAGTGTCTTAACACTAGGTTCCCTCTGCCTACCCTGCTGTGTGCGGGATACAACGTGAAGCTGAAGTTGTATCATGTACATAGCAGAGTAGGCAGAGGAAACCAGGGAACCTACGTGTTAAAACACTCTGTCCCTATTAAAGCACTTGCGTTTCCCACTTTCTGCCAAATTCTCGAGGAATTGCGTGTCGAGTTTGCCTCGTTACCAGACCGAAGAAACGATAATATAATAAATTTCACTCTCCCGAATTGGAATACCAACAACCGTCGCGTTGACAGTCGCACATAATAATAAAAAATACAGTTCATAATAGTAATTAAAAGATACACAAATATGCAATGGCGGCCTAATCACTAAAAGCAATTTGTCTTATTATGTTATGTATATATTTTTTTACATGATGAATAATATATAAGAATAATATGCGAAACGCAGTGGCATACTTGACGCCGGTTTTAAATGCCGGGGGTGGTAATGATCCGGTCGAGTCTGCCCATGCGTGTTGCTATTGCTGGCGACGTGACTCTACCACACGTACTTTAGTCGCCTCTTATGACACCACCAGTACCAGGATGATCCTATTCCGGGATCACACGGCCAATATTCCCTCTGCCTACCCTGCTGTGTGCGGGATATAGCGTGTATATAATAAGCAGCAGCAAAAAAAATGAAAAATGAAATTAAAAAGAAAATTACGGTTAGGCTAAAAAGTTTTAATTAACAAGTTTCTACCACACACACACATCTACATGTTATATACTAGGGTTGATTAACGTCAGTTACAGAGCCTTATATACTCTCTAGGGTAGAACTTAGGCACGTTGTGATAATTATAATGGTTTTCAAAGTTTTCGTGAAAATTTAATTATGATGGAAGAAACTATGCTTTCATAGTGCAGCAGTTTATATAACATAGTTTAAAGCTGGCTAAAAGCTGGGTGGTTATGGTTTGTTCCAATTAGCCGTTTAACTGAATAGACCGAAATATTTCAATATAACACACATATTAAAAAAATAATATGAATTCTGCAGATACGGCGTTTAGTTTAGTTCACAGCGTTCTTTTGAGGTTACCTTCATGCTTCCTAAAGAGTTCTGCAATGACCGAAACAGGTGGAAATCTAATGGAGCAAGGTCTGGGCTATACAGAGGATGCATCAACATATCACAGCCGAGCTCTCTCATTTTGCTGCGTGGCTATAGATGAGTGCGGTCTGGTATCGTCATGGTGGAACACCATGCCCTTCCTATTTCCCAGCTCCAGCTGGCTTTCTCAATAGCTTTTTTTAACCTTATCTGTTGCTGACAGTAGAGGTCAGAATCGATAGTTCAATCCGATGGCAAAAGCTCATAGTGGATGATTCCTTTCCAATCCCACCATACACATAACATCACTTTGTTTCGAGTTTTGCTCCAATAACACATTGCATTAGGTTTCTCGCAGTGAGATCATGTGGTACCCAAATGTCAAGTTTATTCTTGTACCCAGATTTTTGTAGATGACGTAAAACTGTTTTATGATCAACATCCAGTTCTTCAGCAATGTCGTAGCTACTAATATGTCGATCTTGCTCCACTTTGTCAAAGATGACACTGATTTTGTCTGTGATTTTGTCTTTCGGCGTCCAGAACGAAACTCATCTTTCACACAAAAAATTCCAGACTTGAAACGCTTGAACCATGTTTGTGTTACTCTTATTGATACCGCATTAGGTCCGTAAACGGCTATATTTAATTCATGGCGTTCGTCGCATTTTTACCTTTTTTTGTAATAAAACTTTAAAATGTACCGAGTTTCTTCGTCACACACGTTCATTTTGCTTGCTTGAAAAACAATTGAAAAATGGCGGGAACTAGTTTTTTTTTTATTTATTGTATCTTCAGAATGTCATATTTAATGGTATTAAAACCAGCCATTTATAGCCATTCAGTACAGCCAAAGAGGTTTGATTACTAACAATACATACAAAATATGAAAATATTTTTGCCCCTATTATTACAGAAGCTAAATGATTTTTTATCTACGATATCGTTCAAAATTAAGATACGATTTAAAAAACTATATTAATCAAGCTTCGCGTATTTTCTGGTTAAACAGAAATTCAGGATTAAAGAGAGCGGATTTTAATTAACTTTTCAAATAGAAAAAGGAGGAAATATTCTATAATTTTCCGTTCTTTATATTGGTAAATATTTATACTAAACACTACCAGCCCGCAGCTATATATTATTTAATAGTGTGTTTTAAGTCAGTTAAGCCGTTTCTGAGATTAGCATTTTAAGCGTAAAACGCACAGACAAACAGACTAACAGAGGCAGATTTAAAAAATCACTGTTGTGAGTTCTATTACATTGATAAATGCCATAATTCTTAAGTTCTATTACATTGATAATTACATTGATAAAATAGTTTTTGTTATATCATCCATGTACAGACCGCGATCAGTTACATTTTTATCCACGATGGAACGAAGATGGTATATATATACGTTTGGGTGAGATTATGAGACGATGTTTTTTTTTTTATTTATTTTTATTTATTTCAATTATTTTGCAAAGTTATACAAGAAACAATTTGTATGATATTATTATCGCATTAGTGAAACACTGTATCGCGGCTATTAACGCCCACCTCTCAAGCGTTGCTTAATATCAAAAAATAAATCACTAACTGTTGTAAATACATATAATAAACAGAGCAAAATTTACAATAAAATAGAGAGAAAAAAATGTTTGTTTGTTTGTGGGTGTGTGTGCATACCTATTTCATTTTCGAAGATTTAGATGTGACAGTTATTGTCATTGTTATAGGTACATAACTCCCTATAATTTCCTTAATGCAGAAACACATTTACGTGTCGTGTCGTGGCGTGTTCTGACGTTATTTCTGAACAGTCCTTAACGAACCTTTGCAGCATTCAAACAACCATCATATTTTCTTCTGATTCGGATAGTGATTTTGATGAAGACTTTCAATTTCTCTTAGCAATGAAACTTTTAGAGGGCAAAAAAATAACAGAAGATACTAAACAGAAGATTAAACGATCCTTGTACCTTTACACCTGGAATATATAGCTCTTCTTTGACGTACAAGTTCAATAAGATTCAGATTCAGTCATTTATCTGTGAATATAATAAATTAAAGAATGTCCGCTAAGTGTTTCCGCCATAAATCACGCGCCAGTATAGAAACACATTTGCCTGTTATGTCGTCAGCTTAACACTGCATCCCGCACACTGTAGGGTAGGCAGAGGGAACCTACGAGTAGTGTTAAGACACTCCGTTCCCCACTTTCTGCCGAATTCTGGAGGTATTGCGTGTTGAGTGGCAAAACTCAACGCCGCGCTTGTCCTCGACACCAGAGCTAAGAAATGGAAATATAAATTTAAGTAAATATTCCATCTTCTCGAATGGGGATCGAACCCACAACCAGTCGGTTTTACAGTCACACTTTGTGCCCTTGCGTCAAGACAGACCTGTTGTGTCATGTCGCGTCATAACCCTAACCATCGCTATGTCGCAATCGGTGGCGAGTAGTTGGTGTCACAACAGAACGCGTTGCAACATGACACAACATGCAAATATGTCCCTAACCATACTCAAATGTATGAAACCGATTAGCTTCTGGTGTTTTGCGACACGCCAAGTAAATGTGTTTTTAAAATGAGAAACACAAGAAAATAGTCCGGAGCAGCCATTAAATTAATTAGCTTTGTATATTTATTTATTGATATTTTATTTGTATGTTAATTTTTTTATATTTAAATTTAAAATATTGATGGCAGCCCTTAATTGCCTTTTGAATTATAAAAGCGGAGAGTATAAAGGAAATCAAAATTAATAGGGTACTTCCGGTTGACGTAGAATTTTAAAATTTTGCAGCTAGCATCTATAGGTAGTAATAGTTTAGGAAAATAACTATACATTTGTCGTTAAATCCTCAAAAATAATAGATTTAAAAGGAGGGCCTTAGTCCTAACCTTTTTTATGAATCGAGTCTTAACACTAGATTCCAAGGTGTCATATGCATACCCTATTATGTGCAGGATACAGCGTGAAAGAAATAAATAGTATAGACAATCCGTTCTCCTTTTTCTGCTCGGGTACGAGATATACCTACCATGTTGAATGGCGGAACTCAAAACAGCGATTTGTCATGTATAATATTAAAATAATTGTATGTAAAATAGTTGTATCATATGTTTCTTAATTGTTATATAAACAACCTTTTTTTCAATTTTATAAAACATTACAAAAATATATTTATAAAAAGCAACGCAACGGAACTTAATGTTCAGTACATTTAATATAAAAATTCTAATAAACGGGTTAAGTTTTGTGCATATGCTGTAATTTATAACGGATTTAACTGTCAAGTATAACCCCTGGGGTTAAATTAAAAAATGTTAACATAAACTCTTAAAAAGGTTAGCATAAACGTATTTTACTCTTTTTAAAGTTAAGATTTTTTTGCCTTAGAAGCTTGAATAAGACTAAGGAATTAGTTTATTAGTGACATTGCCTCGCTCAGTGTGAGTGTAAATTCAGTGTTTGTAAGTTCGATTCTCACTCGAGGTACTAAATTATTACTATTTTTCTGCTTTGGCATGACAAAGTGCGGCGTGGAGTTTCAATACCCGATGCAGCGTGAAACTGAAAAAAAATAATACAGGAATAGAACCTACGATTTCTATTTATATTCAAAACATATCTATAAAGCTGCATGTAAAATTATATAGTTTTCATACAAAATGAATGCACATAGATAGGTGTAAAAAGTAAAAATATTTTGATTAATAACAGAATTTCCATTGTTTGTGCGAGCTTCGAGCATGACGTGCATATAACGTTGATAAATTCATAGACACAGAACATGGATTATTTATAAAAATGATATTGAGATCTTAATATATTTATAACAAGCTTATAGTTGGTTTTTACAATATACAATGTGGGTTTAAATTATAAAACCTTTTATATAAAATATAAAATATATGACCGACTGGTTGTCGGTTCGATCCCCACTCGAGGAGATGAAATATTTACTTAAATTTATATTTCCATTTCTTCGCTCTGGTCTCAAGACAAAGCGCGGCGTTGAGTTTTGCCACTCACCACGCAATATCTCCAGAATTCGGCAGAAAGTGGGGAATGGACTGTCTTAACACTAGGTTCCCTCTGGCTACCCTGCTGTGTGCGGGATACAGCGTGAAGCTGATTTAATTTGTTTATAAAAACGAATACTACAGAGAGATATTTTTGTGGCACATATAAACCTACTCTTAGATTGATCAGAAAGAAGTTACTGTAAAAAATCGATCTCTCTAAGGAATGTTTGCCACTTATTGCAGAGTACATCTTTTTTTTAAATATGTTTATTATAAATAAAAATCAGAAAATATATTTTTATTGTCGATTAATAACATCTGATGAAGTGAACCTCAAGCTTTAAATAAAAATTTTATTTGTATCAATTTCTGTTTAAAAGTTGTTGACATTTTTAAGCCTACTAATATAAGAAATCTGAAATTTTGGGACAAAAATTGATGTTTATTTTACTTACAAACATTCACAGTAATACAGTATTATATATCAGAAAAACATATAATATTCAAAGATTTCGTATAATTTGGCTACAAGAAGACGAAGCGGGAGAAGCCGCGCTTGAAACACTAGTTGAAATATATATTTTTAAATATCTTCATTTAATCATGATTATCTTGGTTTCCATTTTATTGCCAGTAACTATCGAGTGACATTGTCTATTATAATACATACATACATATAGGAAGGTTATATCTTCAATTTTATTTTGAAGTTTCATATTCAATAAATGTATCCTGTACTCTTAGTTTATTGCACAATATTAAATTTTGTGTATAAATTTTAATATTAATATACATGTATATTAATACGTATATTACAATACATGTACATACAAATACATATATAATATGTTTGTATATATGTCAAGCATAAATTTATATTTGAAATTAATTTATTGCTTTACCGTAGGCTATACGAAAATCGATATGAAATAAATTCCTATGATTATTGTGAGTGCGTTTACCATTTGGAGAAATGTTTAAGTTATATTATATATAAAATATATTACATATTCCTTATTATTATTATTTCCGCGGAAAGCATTAAAGTTGTAATATAGACATTTTATTTTTTAGCACACGCAGAGCAGAAGGAACCTGGGAACCTATTGTTAAGACACTCCGTTGACATTTAGACGTTTGTGAGTGTGTAATAAAAAAAATCTTATAAGAAATATGAAATTACAAGATTAGTTGACAAAGGTATAATGAACACGAGTTTAACTTTTGTTGCGTTGTCACCTAGAGGAAATGAAATATTTAATATTTTCATTTCTTCGCTCTGGTAACGGGAACGGAGTAGTCGAATAGAGTAGTAGTAGTGTAGAGTAGTCTTATCACTAAGGTTCCCTGGTACCCTCTGCCTACCCTGGTATATGCGAAATAAAGCGTGAAGCTAAAAACCTGATTGGAAAGTTTTTTTTTTTCAATAAATGAATATTTATATTGACTAGTGAATTCAAATATTCGATTGCTGAAATTATACAAACTAATTTCAAGTAATAACAATGTGTTATTCAATTATAAATAACAATGAATGAAGGTATCACGAGCCGCTCAGGCCGGTCGTGCCTTTCTATCGCTTGTTCTGCGCTCTCGCTTGCACATTCGGTTCAGGCGGAACGTGACAATGAGTAATCATATGACGCGTGCAGGCGTTCATTAATTAGTAAGACGTTACTACGTCTAGAAAAAATAGGAAAGGCGATTTTCTTTGTCAAATTTTCCTTACTTAAACATTGTGTACATAGTAAGTAATTCTGAAGCCGGGGCACGAGGTGTGACTGTAAAACCGACTGGTTGTGGGTTCGATCCCCACTCGAGAAGATGAAATATTTACTTAAATTTATATTTCCATTTCATCGCTCTGGTGTCGAGGTTAAGCGCGGCGTTGAGTTCTGCCACTCAACACGCAATGCCTCCAGAATTCGATAGAAAGTGGGGAACGAAGTGTCTTACCACTAGGTTCCCTCTGCCTACCCTGCTGTGTGCTGGATACAGCGTGAACCTGATTTTTTTAGTTCGTAATTGACATATGCACGTAAGTTCCTACGCCATACTAGCCACAATCATAATTTCGTGTCGCATCATAACTACTTGACAACGACGTATATACCATTTCTGCTAAGTTTTCTTACTTTTCTAAGCTGTGTTAAATACTTTGGATTTTAGAAGTTCCCGACAAGAAAGAGATTAAAGACGTTCTGCATTTTGCATTGTTTGCAATATCGCTCTTGAGCAATTTTAGATAGAAAATTCAAATACAAAATACAATTATTAATAGCTTACTAGGATAAGTTTTAAAATATTTTTTTTGTTATATTAAAATTAAATTATTCTATATTTAAGAAAATTCATATCCTCGACCTGGTAACGAGACAAAGTGCGGCGTTAATTTCCACTTCTCAATACGTGTTGATACTTCTAGAATTTGGAGGAAAATAGAAAACGGAAGTGCCGTAATGGGAAAGAGTGTATATGCTAGGTTCCCAGGTTCTCTGTCTACCCTGCTATGTGCAGGATGTATGAAAAATAGAAATAAATTTTGCCAATTCTTATTAGCACTTCCTAAAATAACACGTCCATCTTTGGAAGTGTTATTTTCTTTCTCCTTAGTCTTGCCATAAATACTTTTACAAAGAAAATTTTATTGTACGTAAAATTTATAACTAGTACAGTTTGTTAATTTAATATATTAACATAAAATTATTTAAAATATGTATATAAAGCGTATTCGTAAAGTGTTCTCCATTGATAGATACAGTCTCTTAAACGTTAAGGCTTGTTATAAATAGAAAATTCTTACTAAGCTATCATGGTCTTCAGAGCAAGCTTTACTCTCTAAAACTGATCATAAATCATTGTCCAATAGATTAAGATCAGGAGTAGATGACGGCCAGTCTTCACCTCTGATGAAGTCCGGTATGTTTCGTTTCAAACCAATATTTGGTGGATCGAGCTGTATGACTCAGTGCCGAGTCTTGCTGATAGGACCATTCTTGACGAATGATTATGGTGTTGTTAAAGGGCTTAACATTCGATATTAATATTCGGATAATGCCCACGTTATGATCTGTTAACTAATTGGGAAGCTTCTTTAGAGCTTTCAGCATAAATATTATCATTTTGTCTGTTAAACTATTGTTCAATTTCAAAAAAATCGCATTCACTTTAGTGCAACACCTTAGTGTTGAGAATATACACTTAAGTGTTGCTGACAAAAACACTCTGTATATTTAACCTATACCTACGTAAATAAATAATATATATTTTTATTATGAATTGCTGTAAATTAAGCCCGTAATGTAATTATATATTAAAACAAGTAAAATACGAATTCTACGAAATATTTTATTATACACGTAATGAATTATAAAGAGAATATTTATGTATTTTAAAGCGTATGTTTTTTTCATTTATAGCTGGTACATGAAGTCAGTATAATCTTAATTTTATTATTCAATTTTATTTATACTTTTACAAGCTGGCTTGATCGTGCATTAATAACCAGTTTTTTACATCAGTTTTATTTTTTTTTATATTAGAGTGGTCAGAGAGAACGTCGTATTAAAACACTATGTTTTCCACTATCTGTTTGAAAAGGAGCCATTGCGTGTTTGGCGGAAACCAACGCCACACCTTATCTTGTCATAGCTAAACGTGAAAACAACTCATTCACACGAGTAGGACTTAAGCCCACGAACCTCACGTTTACAGTCATACATTTCCATTAAGCCACGATGGCTTCTTATCACATAATGATACGATTTTTTTCAAAACTTACTACTAAAGTAAATGAAGTTTTTGCAAGGTATTTTTTATTCTTATTTTCCTTATATTTCGTTCAGGTAAACGTGAAAAAAGTTTAATTAATTTCCGTCTGGGCGTTGACACGGACCTTTAGTGCTTGGGATAGTTTTAGGGTCTCATAAAATAGATACCGTGGAGGTTTCAATGTACAAAACTATATTTTACTACATTCTATTATTTTTCTTAAATAACTGCTTTCTATATAAATACGTTCTTTTTGTTTTTGGAACATCTTTCATCATCGACGACGTTTCACTATAAATAAAATAATTTATAAATTCGAACCACATTCTCAATAAACGATTATCATTTTGCTGTTGTAGAGGACAAATGGCTGCTTTTGGTTTTGTCTTTCAACACATCATAATATCTCGAAGATGAGGTCGAAAGTGTTTTGACAGAAGTTTTCCTTGCTTGCTTTGCTAGCTGTAAAACCGACTGATTGTGGGTTCGATCCCCGCTCGCGGTGATGAAATATTTACTTAAATTTATATTTCCATTTCTTCGCTCTGGTGTCGAGGCAAAGTGCGGCGTTGAGTTCTGCCACTCAACACGCAATTCCTCCAGAATGCCGGCAGAAAGTGGTGAACGGAGTATCTTAAAACTAGGTTCATTCTGCCTACCCTGCTATGTGCGGGATACAGCGTGAAGCTGATTTTGATTCTTTGATGTAATGTCTAAACAATTGTTCTCTTTGCCCACACCTTATGTGCTATTTGAAAGAAAATCTATGAAAACCTCTAAGAATCCGTCCAAAGGCATATTTTTTTTCCGTAACCTCTTTAATCTGATTTCCGGAATATCATTGTAAAGATTTTTATGGGTTCAATTTTCATTTGTGTCATGATTGTATTCAATTGTTGAGGATACAGATTTAGTTCGAAATACACTGTGATTTGGTCCCGGTCCCTGAAGACAAATTGAATCGTTTGATACATTTGTTAGAGGTAAATATTTCAGAAATTCCATGTGTCGAATTGGGACAGTATATAAGTGGACAGAATATAATAGTTGTGGGCGTTTTTTAGGGCTACGAATTAAAAAAAATACTATCGGTCCCGCTGTAATAAGATAAATTGCAGCGTTCGGCGTCGTCGGTTCTTCTATAAAGATTGCTATTTTTTTAAGTTTACATCCGCAATTTCGTATGCGTGAATATTATTAGACTCGCCATGCTACTTCAGTTTACCATCATTCCGATTTGTCATTGTAACTTGCAGCAGGCAATAGACATGTCAGTGTCACGAAATTCCGATCTCCAATGTTTTGTCATAACGGAACCAAGAATATAAATATAATTAACGGAAATCATCGGCGCGCTGGCAACGATGCAGATTTAACGAAATAAGCGGAAAGTGGGGAACAGAAGTATCTTAATGGACACGGAGTGTCTTAACACTAGATTCCCAGGTTCCCTCTGCCTACCCTGCTATGTGCGGGATACAGCGTGGAAAAAAATGTGTGAATGTAAGAAATCAACGTGACGCTGCGTCATATCGGAGCAAAGAAATTGAAACAATTTAAATATAATTACTTATCTGAGTTTATTACGTTGAACTCAATTATTGCATCAATTAAAAAATTCTACTGCGCGGCGAGCGCTCCAATTTTGAAAAAATATTATTTAACTAAACATTTTTTTGATGCGCTATCTATGAAGCTCTAAGAGCGATCTAAGCTATCTTGATTTTTTTATACAATAATTTTTGTATTATGGAAATAATACAAAAAATATTGTATAAAAGAAATAAATAACTTTTTTATTTATAAATCTTTAAAATTGAAACAAAGACACCGAATATATACTCAACCAAAGCACTGCTTAAAAGCTATATAATATTCCAATTCCATTTACTTTAAACTTGATTTTAAAATTTGCTGCTAAAGCAAAATGTACAGTAAGAACTAAATGAGTTCATTGCTTTCTCTTTTGTGGTGTCGAACGTATTTTGTGGGAGTCATCTTGAAAGGAATACTTTTAAAATTTATTTTAACCACAACAGATGGTAAAGGGTATTAAAATATATGTTTTTTTTTTGAGGTTTGACACTTTAGACAGTGAGTAAAAATTTTAGATTTTTAGCTTTGCCTTCATAAACTTTAAAAAAGATTATATATCAAATTAATTATTAAATGGCGTGTGGCAATAAAAAGAGCAACTGTTGAGTTTCTTGCCGGCTCTTCTCAGCAGAACTGTCTTCCGAACCGGTGGCAGTTTTTTGTTTATATGTTCATTCGACTATCCCAAAGTGCTTCTAATAAGTCTATTTGAATAAAGAATATTTTGAAACGTGATACTGTAAAAGCGACACGTTGTGTCGAGTTCCGCCATGTAATATGCTATGCCTCCAGAATTAGATGGAAAGAGGGGAGCGGAGTGTCTTAACAAACTAGTGGTAAGACTCTCCGATCTGCGTACTCTGCTACATACAACGAAATATAGCATGAAGCTGAAAGAAGAATTATCAAATTATGATCTTTGCGATATTTACACACTGAAACTATTTCAATAAATTCCTGCATACAGAAGGAATCATTTGTTAAGACAGACCATTCTCCATCTTCCATCTAATTTCCGAGTCTTAGCGTATTTAGTAGTGGAACTCAACGCCACGCTATCTTGTTTATTATATAAAAATCGTAACCTGCTAATTATTAGGCATAGGTTTTTCTATACATATTTTTCGTCTGACTACTTCAGGAGTAATACATTTAGTCTGAAGTTAGAAAATGCCTAACTCCACATGCGATATTGTTTTCGATTTCCACCCTTATGAATATTATCAAAAAGTTTATAGTATTTTTTATCATTTTAAAGTCTTATGACACACTTGCCACAAAAAAAAATTAACATAGTGGACATTTAAACAAATGGAGCTGAGCTTTTCAATACGCAATGTCCCGAAAATAGAAAATAGAATAGGGATAATTAGATTTTCTCTGCTTCTGCGTAGGACGCGAGAAAAGGCAAAAATTCCAAGAATTTCCCATCACATTTTATAATTGTTAATGTCACATACCGGAAGAAAGATGAAAGAAATATTAATAGGACGTTATTAGTAGAACTCAGTTTTATTTATTAATATTAAAAAATAAAAAATATGTTTAATTTTAGATTTTATTATAATTATGAATATGGCACAGTCATTCAAATTTAATTGTGGCCTTAGCCTATTCGCATATTTTATACATTGATCAGGCCCTCACGACCCGTCATGGCATCGCATGTCATGGCACATAGAAATCACTACAAGAAAGATTTTCTCGAATTCATCTTAGTTCTCAAACCTACCAAAGACGTGAAGCTTAGAACTTGCAAATACATAATACTTGCATATCAGCGAGGTTATTTGGTTCTGAAGGTAAAGCTGAAACAGGTAAAAGCGACCATAAATAATAACGAAACTGCCCAAGCCATTAGAGGCAACACCGATAATAGATAAGATACATAGTGGCTGACAATACTACAGTTGGCTTAGTCGAGTTGCATGAAAAGGAAATCAGAGAAAAAGGTAACTTCAAATTCAATACACCTGATAATGATCAAACCCTAGTCAACACTAAGAGCACGCGAGTGATGCTGGAGAGCATAATACTTAAGACCCCTATCATCGTAGGAGGCATGTGAAGTACTTACGATGCATTGGGCGAATGGGGTTCCTGGATGTGGTGAAACAACTTGGATCCTAAAATACTTTTATTTTAGTAAGGACATTAACATAACAAATTATTGAAACGTAAGTCAACGAATTTCTGAAGAAGCTGTCGATAAATATAGCGATCTTGGTAAAAACAAAATTAACACAATAGGGTTAGAAAACTACAAAGTTAAACGCCTTATGATCAACGAAGTCCTGATAAACCACTTTGGGGCGTTTGTGCAAAATCTAATCTATCAGAATCAAGTAAAAGAAATATAACCGATCGGAGATGTAAGCAAACTTCCTTCCTTATATTGACTGGAAACATCTCTTTAGTAACTTACAATACAAATAAAGAAAAACATCCGAAAAGTGAAAATTTAGAGGTATATATTAGAAAAAAAATATTACAAACTTATATTTGTAGTTCATTTCTTACAAAATGATTGCATATAGGCATGTCATATGTAAAATTAAGTTTGTCAACTTTTATAAATTGCCCTTCCCGTGAAATTCGTCGTGTAATTAAAACCTACACACACTACAGGGTAGTTCAAGTAGACAACAGCTATGAAATTTTGCACGAAGTAAGAACTTATAATACAAATAAAGAAAATTATCCGAAGCGCGAGAACTTATAAGTATTTCATTAAAAAAACCATTACAAACTTATATGTGTAGTTCATTTCGTACACTACGGCCGCAACCTAAAGCTTGTCAACTTTTATAAGTACTACTACTTACAATAATGAAATGGTTAGGGAAGCCTCGGTGAATGAGTCCAAATCGTGCAATTTTTTAAATATAAGTTTTTCATAAAGTGAGAATTGAACCTACAACCCTTATCGTGACAATGGTAATGTTGACAGCATCACATATTTTTATCATTTATTTATTTTATCGATATCGTATGCTTTGATAGATACATAAAAAATGGAACTAAAAATGAATTATTCGTTTTCTATGTCCTCATATATCACGCGTTGAGTGTTTAACAATGGAATGTAGCTCAAGCGTGCACACAATGAAATTTTTTGAGTCATCACTGTACTGAAATATAACTTTTGAAGGAGTTTTAGATATATATAATATTTTAACATTTATATTACATATATATGTATATTCTGCAGTAGGACAGTGAGTCACTTTAAATATTATGGTTATGAATACGATTACAGGACTACTAATTATTTTCATTTCCTTGTTATCACTCAAAAAACGCAATAATTTGAATTTAAGCAGAAAGTAAAGAACAGTGTATTGACACTAGATCCTCTCTAGTCTGCTATTTGCAAAATCAAAGTTAAAAAAAATAAACACAGCTAAAATTTTGACCAAATCAAAATAAACTACAGAATTAGAATTATATTTTCTTTTATCAAATTTACTCATACATGAATAGACCTTAAGTTACTAATTTATTACACAAACAAACATATCACTAAAGAGCTCTGTGAATTCAGACAAAAAGTTTCCTTTATACGTGTTTACAAGTCATCGACTCCACGCCTAACCGTTCAATTATGTATAATGGGACTACTCTGCTTCTGAGGCATAGAGCAAAGAGGCTTATGTAAAAGGGAAATATTTTTTTTTCATACTAATAAATAAAATAAATCAGCTTCACGCTATATTCCACACACTGCAGGGTAGGCAGAGGGAACCTAGTGTTAAGACACTCCGTTCCCCACTTTCTGCCGAATTCTGGAGTCATTGCGTGTTGTGTTTTCATACTAACGCTTTCGAAAAATTGTATTCTAAATTTTTTATCATGATGGCAGATATATTTTTTGGATATTACAGATATTGTACATCTTCAAGTGAAATTGGAAGACAATCATTCTTTACAACTTAAAGCGGTATTATATCCCAGAATTAACCACCTTATTATAGATGGAAAGCCCACTTAAAATAGACAACGGAGTGTCTTATCACTATATAAAGAACTTTTCTTAACATAAAAAAAACCGTTTTTATATATACATAAATATAAAAATAACTAAATATTTTTAACTATGGAGGCCATTTGTGGCGCAGGAGCACAAAGAGTGAATGTAAAATCCCCACATTCGATCCCCACTCCAGGAAAAAAAATATTTATTTACATTTTCATTTCTTCGCTCTGGTGTCGAAGCAAAGCGCGGCGTTGAGTTCCGCCACTCAACACGCAATTGCCTCCAGAACTTGGCGGAAAGTGGGGAATGGGTTGTCTTAACACTAAGTTCCCTCTGCCTACCCTGCTGTGTGCGGGATACAGCGAGAAGCTAATTTATTTTTTTTTTAAATTTATTTTTTAACTATATAGAATTTCTACCTACACTGATTGATCTTAGAACTTTCGACTGATACAAATATCGGCTTAATACAGCGATTGTGCGTAAACTATGACGGTCGTTAGGTGGATACGACCAGAGCGTAGAGCTTCTTTGTCACTAATATGCCTGAAGGGATTGTTGGGGTATTGATTTGACTTTCAATACATTTGGTATAAGTTAACCTGGTACCATTTGATGTAGATCGTACCTAAATCTGTAATCTATACTATGTATTGTGTGTCTAGTTATAGATGATAAGGCTTAATCTTAGGTATTCTAATGAATTTAATCTTGTTATTTTGATTCCCACTCTGATAAATAGTTATATGAGACGTTGTGGTGTAGTGGGATAGATTTGGCTATAAACATGATGGGTGTGAGTTCAATTTGAAATTGGGGAAATGATTGTATTTTACTCTGGAGTGTCAATCTTCTGGTACAGTCCATTAAGAGATTTTTTTGTAATAATTTGTTAAGAATTATTTATTATTGGTGATTACTTACCATCAGGTACCCGTACGCTCGTTTAACTTGTCTTCATATTAAATACGAATCTTCATAGCTGAAAAATAAAATAAAAATTAATCAGCTTCACGCTGTATTCCGTATATAGCAGTGTAGGCAAAGGGAACCTAGTGTTAGGACACTCAGTTTCCCATTTTCTGCCAAATTCCGAAGCCATTGCGTGTTAAGTAGCAGAGCTCAGCACTACGCTTTGCCTCGACACCAGGGCGAAGAAATGAAAATATACATTTAAATAATTATTTCATTTTCACGAATGGGGATCGAACCCACAAGCAATCGCGTTTACAATCACACACTTGTGACACGACCGGCCTTATCTTCACAGGTATTTTATTTCAAATTTAATATTTTGTTTACGAAAAGATGTATTCTTTTATTATTTATGAAAATAATATACTATATTATTTTCATAAATTCTTAATAATATAAATTTACAATATTAATGCCCAAAAATACAAGACCTTTAGAAATAAATCTTTCGGAATAATCTCACCTTACGTAATTGGTTCTGGGAACAGGAACAAACGGTCAAGCGATTTCTTTTGTCGACATTTATATAAATTGGCTCCAATTCTATGAATTTCTAGAAACAAAAAAAATGCCGTTTATGTAAAACCGAATCTGGAATATTGTTAAGTAAATTAAAATCAACGACTATGAAATTAATAAGAAATCGTCTTGAATAAAAATAATTAATTAATTATCCTAAATCTTTATTTTATTCGGAAGAATTTTTTTTTTGGATATAAGGATTTAAATTTTTTTGGATATAAACAGTCAACTCCAGTACATTTAGTTTTATTTTACGAGGCAGAGACATTTGTGATTTTAATCTCTATTTGGGGGAGTTATTGTATTTAATTATATTTACATTTCCTTGCTCTGGTTAACAAAACGTACCGTTGAGTTAGGCGGAAAGTGAAGAACGGAGTGTTTCAACACTAGATTTCCTAAATCCAACCCTGCGTAAAGATACTTTTTACAACAAAGAACAAACTGAAAGTTAAAATTTGTACCCATAACCACTGGAAAAGATCCCTAACGTAGCAACTGAACTATAACGGAATAATCTCAGAATTATAATTACTTAAGGATACAAGATTTAATTTGGTTTAGAATGCAACGCGCATTATCTATTTGTGAAAAAATGTTTCTAATTACTCAGTCGAGCGCCCTTACGGTATGTACGAATATGTGGGAGCTACAACATTCCTTATGTCTTAGTTAGATAACTACGTTAAGGATCGCAATACAAATAGTTTTTATATTTTTATTTAAATTTATAGTAATCTCGTGTATTTCTTATTTAATTTTATAATGAGAGAATTTTAATCTAGTAATAATAATAAAGAATACTTTTTTAAGTACCTTATACTTTATTTAACTTTTACGACAGTTCTCACTCATACACCGTATTGGTTTCATTTTATTATTATAAAAATCGCTAACATATTTGTCAGCCAAATATTTTTGCCTATCAAACATTAAAAAAAATATAGTATTACAATTACTACTTCAAATGAGGTATCACATGAAAGGGTTCTGGCTAAGCTAACTTTGAATTTCAGAAAAAAGAGATCTCAAGATCTCCAATTTTTGTACGGAACCCCCGGTGGGCAAGCCCGACCCGCGCTTGTCCTCGTTTTTTATCTACCAAAATACACTTAGTCAAGAGACTTTAATCTACTTAAGTTTTAGCCAAGCAAAAACGTCCAAAGGGTGAAAATATGCAGACATTGTGAGGACATATTCGGTATTTCAATTACGCTGAAAGGAATGCTAGCATTTAATAATAAAATAGAAACCACTTACATTTTAAGTTGTATTTTGAAATATATTAGTTTATACATAATTTTTTACTTACATATATAATTTAAAAAATATATAAGCATATTATTAAAATAATTTAGTTGTGATTACTTTTTTTATATATTTATATGTACGTAAAAAATAATCGCTCTTATGAAGTAAGGAAAAATTAGCATAATTGTCAGCTCTTCAAAATAATATTTACCTGTAATAATAAGAGAAAAATCTAGTGCTTAGACACTCCATTCTTCACGTTTTGTCAATGTTAGGGACATTGCAAAACAAAGTGAGCTTTTTTTCGCCAATCAGGTGAAATAAAAGTAATTTAAATATAATCCACCTAAAATAGGTAGACATAGAACTCACAATCATCACGTGTACCGTTAAGACATGATCTGCGCTAAACAAAAATTGTTTATCTTCACGCTGTATTTAACAGGATAGGCAGAGGGAAAATGAGAACTTAGTGTTAAGATTAAAATTAAAACACTCCGTTTATCATTAAAACATTTCCATACCTCACTTTCCGCCAAATTCTTGAAGCATTGCTTGTTGTGTGATGGGGGGCCTAATGCCACCGCATTAGTTGAACGAAGAAATTAAATTTTTAAATACTTAATTCCCCGAGTGGGAATCAAACCCACCACCGCCGTCGCGCACTAAAGAAATTATATACTATTTACTATTATTTTTAATCCTAAGCTAAATCTTTTAGTTAATATTGTATTTGTCAAGTAAAGTAAATTACATTTATTTTCCAAGATGTGTTCTAAGCACGACAAATTTAATCACAACTTTGTCGGTGTTCTGATAGCTTAGTGATAAGCGAGTTAAATGTTTTTTAATTGTATTGGAAAAAAGTATTGTATATTGTATTATAAATACATAATTGTATATTGTTTTATAAATATAACGTTTAACAAAAAAATACAGTATATTAAATAAATAAACGAAATCTAAAAACATTAATTAAAACATTTAATGTGTCACCTACCTACCTTAGTATCATTACTTTGTACATTTGCGATCATTTTTTTTTCAGCTGCACGCTGTATCCCGCACACAGCAGGGTAGGCAGAGGGAATCTTGTGTTAAGACAGTCTGTTCCCTAGTTTCCGTCGAATTCTGGAGGCATTGCGTGCTGAGTGGTGGAACTCAACACCAGAGCGAAGAAATGAAAATATAAATGTTAATAAATAATTCACTTCCTCGAGTGGGGATCGAACCCACAACCAGTCGATTTTACAGTCACAATGCCTCTACGCCACGACCGGCCTACTATCATATCACTATCCTGCTATCATTTTTACTATAAATTTTTTAAACTACCCTTGCAGCACAAAATATTCTTACTTGTTTGTATTGTAGTGATTAGGTTATTGTAAATTTCATCTTATTATTGTCTACGCCTATTCGATATATTTTTTCTATTAAATTTTTTGCAATTTTCTCTGTGATAGGTGATTTATGTATAAATCTTTTAAGAAAATAAATGTCTCTAACCGTATTTGAGACATTATCAGCTTCACGTTGTATCCCGCACACAGCAGAGTAGGCAGAGGGAACCTAGTGTTAAGACGCTCCGTTCCCCACTTTCTGCCGAATTCTGGAGAAATTGCGTGTTGAGTGGCAGAACTCAACGCGGCGCTTTGTCTCGACACCAGAGCGAAGGAATGGAAATATAAATTTGAGTATTTACTGAAATTTATATTTTCATGAAATATTTATTTCATTTCCTCGAGTTGGGATCGAACCCACAACCAGTCGGTTTTACAGTCACACTTTGTGCCCCTGCGCCACGACTGGCCTCTATTATTTTATATGTGAAGATTTGATTTTAACTATTGTATGATGATTTTTAGTTATTTTGTTTGTCACTTCAATTCCTTATTATGAAGAGTACCTAAGTAGATTTTAGTGACCAGCCAGAATATTAAAATATGAAAATAATATTATTTACATTCCGCTCTGGTAGACAAGGCGCGGCGTTGAGTTCCACAACTCAATATCAAGATATTCAGTTTTTGCTTGTAAAATAGTCACGAGGTGTAGAATAAAATCATAACACTCCCCAATTTTTATATAAAATATCAATTTCAGTATCCATTTCGATTATAACAGTTACATTTTTTTCAAATAATAAATGAAAAAAAGTAAAATGAAACGTCAAACAAAACAATCACAAACACTAATTCTAAAAGTTTCAAATCCCAAATTTATGGATCTATCATCAATACAAACTATGTTATCATACCATACTGATACAGTGCGCCATATTTTGCTCCCTTAATACCATAAATAACTCGACGTTATGATGTTTACGTAGGCGGCCCGATTCTATCAGATAGAGGCTTGACTTACGATGGGACGTATGGAATGTTTTAAACTGAATATGTTATTTCTAATCATTTTTTTATTTATTATATTCAAATTAATTTTTTATTCAGTTAGACGTTTGTTAGCATTTTTGAATTGTAGAGCAAAAATAAAGCAACTATCAGCTCGGAAGGGAGTTCTGAGAAGAGCCAGCAAGAAACTAGATAGCTGGACTTTTTATAACTTAGTTTTGTATCGTGATACTTATTATTATATAGTACATAGTTTTAATCCTAATCTCAAATTGAATTGAAATATTTTTATAAAGAAAAAAATATATAATTAGATGAAAATGGTATCATATAATATATTTTTAACTTGGAATCGAACCTACACTCGACGTGCTTACAATCGCACACTTGTGCTCCACGACGGCCCCATTCAACATATTATTATAATACTAGCGACTCGCTCGCGGCTTCGCCCGCTTATACCACAGAATTATTTACTGAACACACTGAAATATGTTCGTGTTTTGATATGCCTATTATGTATGTTTGCAGCGCAATGAAGATTTTTTATGAGAAAGTTATAAAAAAAACAAAAAAAACTTTAGGTCGCATTTTTGTATCTCCTATAAGAATCTTCAATTGAATGTTTGAAATAAAAACATAACTTATAGATACTTACAATAAAA